>JAFBJW010000098.1:1971497-2182624 GCA_016785235.1 Pseudorhombus dupliciocellatus
CCACAACCGCTCAGTCCCCTTGTGACGCATTCAGTTGAATCATCAACAACATCATCAACATTTTCTGCCCGGGCTCCGTCTCACAGTAAATAAACGCGGTTCCCTTGATTCCATCTGGTCTCTCACCTCTCTAATTGATGTTTCACTTATTTAAAAAAAAAAAAAAAAAAAAAAGGGTTTAATTTTAGGACTAATTAACTCGTGAATAATTTGCACGTCAACAGGTGTCTAAATTTAAAAGATGTAGGGAGACACCCGGCCGAGAGAAACCCACGTCGAGGAGGAATGCAAACAAACAAAGAAACAAGGCAGTTGAAATGCGGGGGCAAGGGCTCCTGTTTGTCCTCTCCCCCCCCTCGCCAGGTGACAGGAGCACAGGGGAGCAGGAGTCGCCGTGTTACAGACACCACCTGTGCGCCTCCTGACTGTGGCAGTGCTGTGGTTACAGTTTCCAGGTCGGCCTCGGCAGCCGTCATTTACATATTTTATGAGTCCAGGTGAAAGGCGATGGGGAGCGTGAGCGAGGGAGGCGAGGGAGAGCCATGGCAGGGGAGCAGGAGTCATAAGGCCCAGCAGCTCACACCGGCCGTATCCATCCTCAGGCTCTGAGATGTGGTGATGGGCGAGAAGCAAACAGCTCGGAGGTAGGTTGTTTTCGTCTGTTTGCTTCTCTCTGACAGGACACATGTTTTGTAGCCAAGTCTCCCGTGATGCGGTCTTTCTTCTGTTGCTGTTGTTGTTGTTGTTATTGGAGCTTGCTCTCGACTCCCAAGGCTAGGCCGCGGCCCGGGCCCGGGCAGCCGCTCGCTTGTCTCTGCATCCCTCCACTTGTCTTGTCTGGAGCAGATCAAATGCAGTGCCCTGAGAACTGCTTATCGGATTTGAAAGCATTTAATAAACTGGTCTTCAGGCGGGTCGCTTTTAAACCGGTGGAGGAAGAAAAAAAAGAGCGGAGAAAAGGAAATAAAGCATTTTCAGAGGATACCGTGGTGTTCGGTGATAGCCTTCGACCAAACGTCAGGGTTTTTCAACTCACTAATTCTCTAACGTGGTTTTGCTGAGTCATGCGGAGGGAGGAGACCGCGACCTTTGGCCCACAGTGAGCAATCTGACTCCGTGCTAATGATTTACAGTGATGTTCTCCTCTGCTCGTAAAGAGACAGAGCACCTTTGTACTGCATGTGCATAGTAAACCCCTCCTGAATGGCATGTGCTAATCACTCATTAAGCGCTGTCGCTTACCCCGTCATCTTTTTTTTTTTTTTTGCGTGATCACTTTTATTTGTTTCCTAATGAATGGCTAATTGGCTGCCGGGAGTGATTGACAGGTTGGCCGAGGAAGCGCAATTACCAGCGCTTAGAAATATCACTTATCGTCAACTAATTACCTGTTTTGACTTTCTTAATATCAGTGATTGGATTGAGAACGACTCAAATAAGGTGCTGTGATAAACACAAGGGTTCAGGGAGTAAGCGCTCAGGGTTTTTTTTTTTTTTTTTTTAAGGAAATTCTTAAGAGCATTTTTAAAATATCAGTTACCTTATTTGTACTGCCTGTAGTCAGAACATAATTTCAATCAGGGTCTGAATAGAGGAAAAAGGGTTTTAAGAGCAAGTAATTCAAGGATAAGCAGCAAACTAAGACGACATTGAGCAATTCAGTCATGGTTAAGCAGAAATTTGCTCCTCCTCTGAAGTACACCTTCATTAAACACGTTTTCAATCATTTATTTATTTTTCCTGAGAGTTTAGTTAAATCGGATTTCATTTGATCCTGTGCCGTCATCCTTCCACCCAGCATTTATACAAACAAGTGCCTGAACCCCAGATGTGATGCTGTGGTGATGTCAAACACAGAATGTGAAATGGACAGAGGACAGATTTGTGAGAGAGTCTGGGAAAAAAAGCTGTCTTTGGATATTTTCCCCCCCTTCATTCGCCATGAAACTGGGTCAGCGTTAGAACCATTGTAACCTCGGTGAATTGAACTGGCAGTCTTCTGCCAAGGCGCACGCAGGTATAGCTCTAAACTTTTCAAAGCGCTGAGAGGCTTTGTAGTCTGTCGGGCTGAGTTATTCAGAACGTTTCAGTGGAGTGGAGTCTTAATTGCTGCTGTGCCGTGAAACCATTTGATACCGTTACACTGTCTGTATTCGCTTTACGTGATCGCTTTTATAAATCCCCGTCTTCACTGTACACACTGTAGGTCAGACGGAAATGGTAGTCTGGTTGGAAAAGAGACGCACGCGTTTATTTCATCATCATTCACAACTCGTCCGCTGCCGTGTGGGACGTCCGGGGTCGTCCGGACGTCTCTTGCCCAAGGAAACTGCAGCATGCAGAATGTAGGTGACGGGGATCAGTCCATCAACCCTCTGGTTAGTGGACAGCCCGCAGTCGTAGTTCTTTCAGTTTCTATAATTCCACTTATCTGCCTCGTTCTCTTTTTTATTTCAAATCTGACCCGACAGTGAGCGACAACAAAAGACCTTTTTTTTTTTTCCCCCATTTCAATTCCTGTCTTTCAACATTGTTTCCCTTCCGTTTCTTTTGGGATCTGTCAATAATGACGTTTGAATTCCACCCCCAGCCCCAGTCATCAGTTCCCCTTTCATGGCTAATTACAGCCTCTAATGGAACAGTCTTCTGTTCTCTTCATTCTTCTGCTTTTTTCCTCAGTTTAATTCACTGTTCACTAAACATTTGAATGAACTGAAGCAGCGGGATCACAAGGTCACGCTGGCGCGTAAATTACGCTGCAGTTAAACCACAGGTACGAACCCTGTTGGTGACAAAACAACACACACAAAAAGAAAAGTGTCAACCTGAATAACATCCAGTCAGGACAGTGTCATCAGTAAATCCCTGCTGCAGCCAACTTCCAGGCAGGATCATGACAGACTTAGTCTGAAATTGTCAAAGAATGCATTGAATGTCTGAGCGCTGGGACCATTACACCCTTCACTTGGCTCCCGCCGGCCCCTTGTAACTGACGTCGCAGCCATTCTCTGGCGGCCCGCGCTCACGCCGCGCATGACAAATATCTGTTTACCCGTTCCGCCCCCCTTGTGTCTGAAGCGACGCGCTCCGCTCTCTCTTGAATCCCCAAATGCCAGGCGTGCATCAGCACTTTGCCATCCCCGCGGTGCTCTGCTTTGCCACGTCCTCCCTCTCTTGCTCCCTTTATTTGGAGCTAACGACGCCGCGAAGAGCTGATGACAGTGTCTGATGGCGACAGCCTGGTGAAAAACAAGCCCCGAAAAGTTGCATCAAGGAACTTCTTTTTTTTTTTTTTTTTTGGCCGTCCGTGCCCCCTCGTCGTAGATTAAAATCACGACCCGAGCTTTTTTTTACCTGTTCTCTGGAGAACAGTGTTCTTTGTGCAGCGGCAACGCAAATCATAATCATACCCCCTCTTGTTACGTTTTTATCTGTTCTTTAGATGTGGAATTGAAAGTGGGTCCTTGAGCCGGGCTTTCCCACAGCACTCATCCCTCCCACACAAACCCGGTCGCCATCAGCATCTCTTTTCTTCTCGCGCACAGTGCATTCTTTGGGATGTTGTTTACCCTTCACGCCTGACGTGACTCTGGAGTGGAGGTGGTGCCGAGCTGTCCCTCTCCTGCGCATTACGCGTTTCAGAAGACGGGGGGGCCTTGAAAGCAGCGCGCACTCAATTATACAAGGTTTGGATGGAGTTGAGTGTTCATGCGTGTGTCAGGCTTCGATGTAAACACGCGGGCCATTTTAGCCCTGCGCGGTTCCACAGCGACCGTGCTAAATAAGTAGTCGACTGGAGGCGCAGCAAATAAAGTGCAGTACTCCACACAAAGAGCAGGGATTTCTGGGAAACGTGGCATATGTGATAGCCTGAAAGCAGTAAATATAGACTGGCTGCATTGCATTATGGTACGGCTATGCCTTAAATTATAAATTCAGTGCAGCTGTACAGTGCAACGTTACAAGTCTGTTTCCGACGATGCAAAACATTTGTCAGCGAGGCCTGTGGTTACCCTGTTAACGCTTCATCGATATCCTGCAAGATATTAATTGTCTTTTTACCCCATCAGAGAGCTTATCTGGCCATTTTCAGGGAGCCCCCCCACCCACCCCCACGACGATAAATAAAACATCCATGAAGTCACAGTAAATAATGTAAACACGCAGAGGGGAGACGGGACCTGTGCAGAAGGAGGAAATGGAGCGTTAAAAGGTGCCACATTTGTCAGGACTACCCTTGGGTTAAAATAACCTCCCTCTATGTAGTGCACAGAGTCTCCGCAGAGGAGCCGCGCTGCGCATTGGGGACACGGACGCAGCTCGGCCACTGGAAATTAACAACTGGTTCTTGACGTCTGTTAGTACTGGGATTCCAGGGATAGATAGAAACCGGTGTTTTGTTTGTGTGTACACTTGTTTATGCAGACCTGAGTGTATTACTAACACAGTTTTATATGTGTATGTTTGTTTTGCAACATGTCATTTTAAACACTGTTGAACTCTTATGTATAATGAGATGTGGACTCCATGTGTGCGCTGATGATGAATGGGCGATCAATGGAGCTGATACTGTGTGTCTGTTTGTTTATTGTGTGTGTGTAATCAGAGCGCAGCGGCTATTAAAACCCGCAGTAAATGTTTAACAGCAAACTTGCCTCCACATGGAAAGTGAAAGTGTTTCATGTATGTATTTTATTTATTTATTTTCAGATCAGTTAATTGGCTGCGCTCTGGTGGTTAATTAGAGGGAATCGCCTCGTCCCCTTTAAAAAGAGCAAAGTGTTTCTTATTTTATTTGACCTATTTTTTTTTTTTTTTTGTGGGTGCATTAAGTAACCCAACCACCTGGTCTGAAATAATGATCCTCTGACTGTAGATCCAAACTGTGTAACCTCGGCGGCGCTGAGACACGGGCCGTGTCCTGAGTGCGGGTGTTAATCATTCTTAGAACAGGTGCTGCGCCCCGAAGGCCCGGGGAAGTCAATGATTAGTGGCACTCCCCCAAGATGCATTGCTCCTCTGTATTAAAACCAAACTCTACCTTTTATTCCCTGCAGGGTTTATTAAGTGGGCCAGTTGCCATAGCAACGCTTTGGCAAGCCATCGCCAGGATCAGCCGTAATGGGTCTCCTGACGCAGTTCACTCTGCTCCTGTGGAAGAACTTCACTCTGCGGAAGAGACAAAAGGTACACTTGTACTCCCCCCCCCCCCCCCTTTCAAATCAACATATATCTGCTACAATTGGTCAGCAATGGAAGGAAAATGAGGACGCGGTCCCAGGGTTGTGCCATCAAGGACGGCTAATTTATTCAAGGGAGGGAAAGGTAATGGCGGGGGGGGGGGGGGGGGGGGGGTTCTCCCCCAAGGGGGGGGGGGGGGGGGGATTTACCACCAAAATTGTCTCCTATAGAGGTGAGACGCTTTTAATGCTCCCACTAGAGAACAAGAACAATCTTACCTTAATGCCGACCAATTCAAAGTGTCACCTTCAATTTCTGGAGACGTATCTCCTCGGCACGTTATGTCACGTTGTCGGCGTTCCAGGCCTAACAGAGCCGGCCTGGGGCCTAATGGAAGGGGACGGGGAGTGACGATTGTTAAGTGCTTTGTTTGAAGGGCAAACACTTTTTTTTTTGGTGCTTCTTCCAAAGTGGCACCACCTGTGTTCAGCAAGGCCACTCGAAGGTGTCACGTCATTTCAGATGTAAATATTTACCCATTGTTAGGCCCACGTGTCTTTAGCCCAGTTATTACTTCCTCGTCAAACACACTCATCCACACGTTATCGGCCAGTGATGTATGGTGGGTATTATTGCCTCTGATGTCACATACGCTTACCCAGAGGTCAGCGGCTGCATGGAGATTACAACCACGCCGCATCTCTCAAATTTCAAAGGTCGTCAAGGTAGCTCATCGCCGCGCAAGTTATTTTTCCCCTTCGGGCAGATATAAGGGATACACAGCGCTGCATTGTGGTCTTTGATTTCTACCCTTGCAGTGATGATGGGAGTCACATCCGCCCACTTGTTTTGTTGGGGGTTCGAGCACAGCGGTGCGCCTGCTGCCAGAGCAGAACAAAAGACCGCTTCACAAAAAGAATCGGCTTTCATCAAAGTTCACACTTTCCCGAAGATAAGTCAAGGCAAAGTCATTTGCAGTTTTTTTTTTTACCAACTTTATTGTGGGAATTATTCCACTTGTTAATTTGATCCACACGCGCTGGTGTCAGGCAGAAATATTCTGCTACTTGCCACCCAGGATGAGGAGGACAGTGGTGGTTTTGTGCATCGACAGTTGGATATTTGGCTGACGTCAATGTGAAATATCGTTATTAGACAAAACCAGTGGGAGTTAGCAAGGACAATGGTGCTCGTGGAGGGCTTGTGGAGGTTAATGACCAATTATATGAATGCCTCACCAAGCACTTTAAGATTTTATAACAGGCATGAAACTGATTTTATGGTCCAGGATTTCACATAATTTCAGAGGAGGAGATTATCTGTTCACAAAGACGCTGGTGTCTCGTGGCAAATGCCTGGGGAGCCAGACATTGAGAAAGTCCCCGTGATCCCTGTGTTCCCCCTGTCATGCCTTTTCTTTGGAATACATTAGAATTCCCCCGCTCAGCAGAACTACATCCTGTGGATGGAATTAGGGGTCTGGATTTGAAACGTACTGTATGCATTTCCCTTAGATTCCTCTCCTGCAATTCATTGCGAAAATATTACAGCTTGATTTACAGTGCGACTCCACACCCATCTGAGTAACTTTTTTTTTTTCTGCTTCACTTGGATTTTGTGGTTTCCTCTGGCATAACTACCACCATATATCACAGTTCCTCTTCCCCTGACCTCCGCCCGCCCTCCAGTTTCTCGTCGGGCTGAAAGCGCGTCACTGGATCTGGTGTCTGAACACGTTACGCGAGCAGGAGCTCACTGTAGCTTTCAAGCCGACTCCTCTTAGCAGGTCGCTCCACCAGAGATGGAGAGAGCGATGAGCATGCAGGCAGGTCAGCTGAGGTATGCGGGGGGGGGGGTTGGCGACGGAGTACCGAGGGATGCATAAAAGCCGAGATGACGAAGGCCGTGGGGTGAAGAGTCAAGGAAGGATGAGCTGCAGCTTTGTAATGTCTCAGTGGAAAACATTTCCCCTGATAAATTTCAGTTTCAGCTCCTGTTCCTCCCTCAGTGCTGTCATTGTTCTGAGAATGACTCTGTCCTCACACCTGATGCAGAGCATGTTCACCGCACGTGCACCTCATCACCCGGGAGCAGTGCAAATGATAGGAACCATAACATGTCACAAAGGGAAATGAACTGAGAACTGCTCCTCTTCTGTTTGTGCAGTTCCGACTGGTGGTTGAACTGATATGGCCCCTGTTTCTCTTCTTCATACTGGTGTGGGTGCGGACCACCAATAAGCCAGTTTACCAAAGCCAATGTAAGTAGTTGATTCATGTAACATGTTTCTTCACTTTTTTTTTTTTTGGAAAATTGACATCACTGCATCTATTCCCAAACACAATATTGCGTTTGCTCTCCAGAAGACTGGATGGATAAATATTCCTCTATTCCTTTAGGTCACTATCCAAATAAGGCCATGCCGTCCGCCGGCATGCTGCCGTGGCTTCAAGGTATGATCTGCAACATCAACAACCCCTGTTTGAACTACCCGACGCCTGGGGAGGCTCCGGGCCAAGTCAACAACTTCAACAACTCCATGTATGTGGCGGGATGTTCCCTTTAGGGTGAACACGGTCTGTGTAGTTTTCCATATAACATCAAACACAGAGCATTTACAAGTGATCTTTCTTCTTTCTTTCTTTTTTTATTTATTTTTTTCCTCCTCCAGAATATCAGGTGTGTTGATAGAGCTGCAAAGCCTCCTGGAGAACAGATCCATTTTGAGGCAGGCCCAGTTGCTTTCGGACGACATCGACCAGTGGTCTTCAGTCCTGTCCCAGTCGACCCTGGGGAACGGTGAGAGGATTTACACATCAGATTATTGAGGTCACTCTGGCCTAGATTCTGCTTTCTTATTGTTTTTGTAGTAAGCAGTCTGGCTTTTTGTGTTTCGTTTTGTCTTTGTTAAGTGCTACTCCATCAAGGAAAGTATCCCCTTCACGCCCATGACAAGTTGGCGGATTTGTTATTCCCCCTTATCCCTCAAAAACAATGGCGCGTGATTATTTATGATGCAATTTCCCATGCAGACTGACAGATCGTTTGTCTTGATAAGTTGCTGCTTTGCATTAGGCTCATTTAGCCTGATGATATTCAGATTTTCATACGGCAGCTAATTTGCAAAAAAGCCAGGGGGGGTGGGCGGGGGTGCATTTGCATTTGGGGGTCGCGGGCTTGTAATATACAAGATTAAATCCATCAAAGATCTAAGCCTGGTCATAATTAATGGGATTCGCTATCTGAGGCGGCAACGAGAAAGGTCATTACCGAGAATGGGGAGTGAAGTGCTCTGAAAAGAGCAGGATGGCAAAGGTGATTGTGTTGTCCTCTTTTGTTTTTACCGAGGGTTGATTAAAAGACTCAGGTGGTCACTTCAATCAGAGAGGCAGCCGTGCTCGGACCGAGCTCGGAGCGTGTTCCGCCACCCTGTAACCGCCGGTCCTCCCGACGCTCCTCCACCGACGAGGGGCGTCGCGGGTGCTCGGTGGGAATCTGTACGGAAACTGAGCCGTAAATGAAACGCTCTTTTTCAAAATTTATTTTTTAATCGTCTTTGAACCTTGCATAACCCAATTTAAATCACTTCCTTCTCTCGTCCTGATAATTAACTGACTTCCATGTATATCACTTGATCATCACATCATCTGATTAAGCTGTGTAACTCATTCTCAGCACCAAGAACAGTGATGTTATTCGAAAACCGATGAGGGCGGAACAACGGATGGTTTCAGACAATCAGGCGGAGCCACTGGCTCACAGTCGGCTTCATGTAAAGCAACAAATGATCTCACTTCACGCTGATTCGGCTCAAGTGCACCACTCGCACTTGTACGACTGAGCAGTTTAATGGCTTCTGTCATTTGCAAAGCATTAAGTTAAGCTGAAATTCATCAGAGCGTAATGCCACTCAAAGCGGCGTGAATAATAAAAAGCCCGAATCACAACTCTGCCCTTTTTTGATTTCGCATTTGTTCTGTCACGTGGGCCCATGAGACAAAGAGGAACCTTTTTCATTCTGGTTTTCAAAAAATGGGGCACTTTGTTTTAATCAAGAAAATTATCCTCTAACTCCTAAACTCGCCCCTTCAGCTGCAGAATAAATCCGGCTGTGGTTTGCTGGGTTCAGTCGTTTCAGCTGTTTTCATGGAATCCATCAGGAAAATAGGATCCCGACTTTTTCCATGTTCAGTTTTTTTGATTGAATGTGTATCAGGATGCGTTTCTATTTAGCGAGTGGTTGCGCCCTCACAGAGCAGCAGGAGGGACATGTTTATGTTTGTGTTGGTGTCAGTTACAGCTCCTGCATGTTTATGTTTTCCCAGTTTTGTGCAAAATATCTGAAGCAAAGACTTAAAAAGGATGAATGGCCCTACCTATGAGGATGAATCAATATTTTTTTTAAACAAACACAAACATTATTTCTGCTGCGTCCATGTTTTCCCTTGAAAAGTAACAATTCCTCTCGCTCTCATTATAGCTCAACCCGTGACCCTGAGGGACGTTCTGCGAGACAACGAAACGTTCTCCGCTCACCTGACACAGAACTTGTCGGCGCCGCCCGCAGTCGCTGAAAGCCTGTTGAGTGCAACTGTGAACCTCAACCCAGTGAGTGTCGCTTCCCAACTTTCAATCCCCATCCTCTTGGAAAAGTGACTTTTCCAACTTCTGTCAATAAAGGAATTAAATTCGTAATCATGACATTCTCCAGACTAAATGTGCTGAGAACATTCAGGGAAAACATTTCAGAATAAAATGTCCTGGGCTGGAGCTGCCTCTGTGGCTCTTTGTGGTGACAGCAGGGGAATGCGAAGATCTCCACTTTAGGTGATTGTGAATGGAAATAAATTGCAGCGGCAGAAAGAAATACAATCATCTTCCCTCTCAAAGGCATATCTGAGGAGCTGCGAGAGGGAAATGAGGTTTTACTGACTGCAGAGATGTCGGAATGGAGTGTGAGCTGATTAAAAGCTACCTGACGGTTGCAGGAGGTCTGGAGCAAAGTGTCACATTTGTCCTGAGAGTAAAGGTGTCCTCTGTATCTGTCCTCTGCCCGTGTATCCCATCATGCTCAGGGACACTGTGTGCTGTCTGGTCTGTCTTGCATGTGTCCCATGCAAAATGTGTGGTCATCTACGTCTTCCTTCAGGCAGTGGGCGTCCCACGAGGGGACGACCTGAGGACGGTCCTGTGCCAGGGGACCGGTCTGGATGACTACGTCCAGTTCAGCAGTCCAGCTGAGAAGGAGGCTTTCCAAAATGTCAGCTGCTCCCTCACTGAGCAGCAGCTGATGAGCGCGCAGCAAGTGCTCCGGCAAAACCTGGACGTGAGGAAACTTCTGTCTGAGGTGAGCTTTTTTCTTTTTACTTTACATTCTGCTCCAACTTCCCTAATTTGCATTTGACAGAAACAGAAGCGATTTTGCAAAGCAGCTCAGACATAATTGTTCTAGCTTTTGCTAAAACCTGGATGTCTGGGCATGTTTAGGGACCGTACTGCAACTGAAAGATGGAGCTCGTTCTCCCACTTCACACTGCACAGTTGGTGCTCCGCTCTCTCTGGGGACCAGATGTGGCGGAGGCAATTGACCAGATTGCGAGAACGCACATAAAACAAATAGACGCTGGACCTCTATTGTACATCCAAGCACTTTGAATTCTCTCACGGTGGACGAGTAACGAGCCACAGAGAAATACGGAGGGTTCTGAAGCCGCAGATGGCGTGGAGCAGCAGAGAACAGCGTTGGCCCAGCTGGTTAACTGCCTGTGTGGCCATCGGGACTCAAATCATTATCTCGCAGCATCACTGATACACAAATATGTGTTGCTGAGCTTTATATATCTTAAACGCTGGTACTTCATATTTGCAGATGAAAGGTTTTTCTATCAGACTTCACATTAGGCCCATTGGTACAGACGGCTTTTTAAAACACAGATAAACCAGTGAGAAACAGAGGATGGAGTCCCAGTTCCACCTTGCCTTTTTATTTTTTGTTTAATCGTGTATGTGGAACAGTCTGATATTTAAGTATTTACCCCAAAGGTAGAAACAAAGAGAAGCACAGATATTCAGTCAATTTCCAACTCGAGGGTGAAACCCACAGCTTTATGTATTTAAAAAAAGATTCCGGGCAAATGGTCTCTAACTCTCACTCAGCAAATTAAAAGCAAAGACAATAATTTTCAGTGCCAGCCAATTAGATAACCACTTTAAAAATTAACTGCATGCTTGTCTGGCTCTGTAACTTCGAGAGATCAAGAAGTATCTATTTAAAGTTAAAGCCAGATAAATGCACTCACTGTTAAGGACAAATCCACCGCCGAGACGTTAGAATGACTAAAGCTTAATTCCTGCACAATTATCTTGCTGTAATTAACTCATCTAATTTAAAGAAAGGAGTTATCGTGTGTCCCAGAGGACGCAAGCTTTCAAAACTGTTCCGTGCACATCTGTTTTCCTCCTTTCTTTCTTTGCTTTTTGAATTCTTTTAAACTCCGAGTTCCATTTGGGATTATGAAAGCGTGCACTTTTCTTTGAGTTTATCTTAGAGAAAAATATATGGGACAGCAAATCCAATAAATAAGTGATAAGGCAGAAGGTTCGTAGGAGAGAGCATCTGAACAATTTCAACCCACAGGCGTATTCAGACACAGAAATAAAAAAAAAAAAAAAAAAAAAGAGAGAGAGAGCCCCCCCACACAAGATACGGTGGAAAAAGCTCCGCAGCGCCTCGAGCAAATGGATGGAGAAATAAAAAAACAGGCCTCTACACTTAAAGCTTGACATTGCTGAATGATTCTGATAACAACAGCATATAAAGAAAAAGACGCGGGAGGAAGTCAGGGGTTTATCAGAGGAGCAGTGAGTGGCAGAGGATGATTAAGACATTGCTTCCTGGTTTTTTTGGTTTCCTGGAGATAATTTCCCAAACACGGCTGTCATGGTTACGCTGTATAATTAATTGAAATCACTGCAAACAAATCTAAAATAAAAAGTGGGGGAAAAGTTGTATCCAAACAGTAATGGCATGAAGAATCCACATCCAGATGATGATAGTTAATTACTGTGAATTACTTTCAATAAGCTTATTCTGTAATCAAAAATAACCTTGGCTCACTTTCCTCGCTCTCATTCTTCTCTCCCTCTGTTGATCTGACTGATTTCCTCGCTCTGCCTTCCTCTCCACGTCCGCCCCGAACACGAGTGGCCCGAAACGTACTTGAGACTCCATCAGTCGCGGGGGTCAATCCACACGAGAAGTGGCTTCTGTTCCTGAGACAGAGTTTTCTTTTACCAATAATAACGCGGCGTCACCAGACCACTCTTCACACTCCACGCGGCTCTCAGCCCTCTGATCTACCCACTTGCCTCCAGTTCAAAGCGCTGTTATAGAATATGCTGAAAGACAATACGCCTGGTACTTACACAGCCTTCTCAACGCTGGCTGAAAGGACGTGGCTTCTGCTTTTGTAAATACTTGAAAGTACCACGGGTGATGGTGGGATGCGCAGCGAAATCTCCAAAACTTGCAGACGCGTGCATATCTAAGCTCTGTGAAGGCACGCTTCAAAGCTTGGGCAGCTTTTAAAAATAGTTGAATATTTTATATTCGATTGCAAATAATCCTGTGACTGTTTGATCATTTTTTTTTTTTCCTTTTTAAACTTTTGCTCTTCTTGTGTTTCAGCTGCCCTCATCTTTAGGCCTGAATGCAGCAGACGCCGGGACACTGCTGGGGCAAACCACTCAAAATGCCTTACCGGTGATCGAGCGGGTTAGAGAAACGGCACCGGACTGAACTCCAGATTCATATTCCATAGATAAATGGATGTTTTGATTGTGAATCCCTGTCCCCGCGTTGTCTCCAGGTGGCGAGGCTGCAGAGCTCCGCGGCCTTTCAGGCTGCCCGTTCATTGGATTTCCAGGGAGACGTGATTGGCAGCATCAATATGTTCCTGTGTGGCGAGCAGCTCGACTTTAACTCCACCAATACGACCCTCAGTTTCCGCTCACCTGGACAAACGGACAACAACGAGTCGATGTCCGTTTCGGGGAACAGTTCCGGTAGGTGCTGCAGCGAACTCATTTTGCTCCTCTAGTGCCTCGATAATTTCAGGCCACGCTTCATTTGTGTGTGATCCCTGACACCACCGGTGTACATCGCAGTATCACATGTTGTTGTTGTTGTTGAGATGACCTGTGGACACCCACGCCATAGTCTGACAGGAGGTTTGATTAGGGATAGAGTATCCCCAGCTCCACAATTGCAGCCAATCAAATCAGCTCCTCTCATTCCATTTAAAAATCCATCCCCCCGCTCCCTCCTCTCCTCTCCTCTCCGCCCTGATTCCCTAATGGACAGCAGAGTCCAGAGCTGCTCGGCCCAAATGGAAACTGATGCCGTCGTCTAAGTGGGGAGAGGCGGAGTCGCCATGTGGCGGCACGCTCCCCCACCAGAGCACAGATGCCACATTTCTGACACTGACCCTTTAATGGACTTATTGTTAAAGTGCAACAGCAAATGGCTGAAACCACAAATGCTGATTGAAACATGGCGCTGCATGGGAAGCCACTGCAGCTGGAACTGTGGGTGCCGGCTGTGACAGATGTATTGAAGATGACCACATTGCACAAATCTGTGGTTCATTGACAGAGCTTTTGAAAGTCTGGAGCTCTCCCCACACATCCAGTATGGCTATAGGTTCTTAGGGCTGCAAGGCGAGAGTCAAGGGCTTGATTTAAAACATCTTTTGATCCAAGCCGGCGCTGCCTCTGCCTCCCTGGCATTACTGCATTAATGTGTGCGTTTGATGCTTTAGTTAGCCCTCGGTTGAGGACTTTTACATCAAACACACAGTGCCCGCATGCGTCAAACCCCCCCTACAATGAAGCAGAAATGAAAATATGTCAATTGATCAGTTAAAGGGAAAATATTCTTCTCCTGGAGCAAGACACGTGGCCCCCTGTCGCTGCAGGGCCGCTGGTCAAGGGCTGAAGCAAAGTGAAATAGTGAGGCATTGCCGAACCACTGAATGAGGCTTCACAAATGATTGAAGGCCATGTTTTCTGAATACGCTGCATTGAAATTGTGTTTTCCCCAGCGCAGCGCTCCGGAACACCTTTCAGGTCGGGCTCCGCAATCTGTGGCGTCGACTTGAAAGGAAATAGCGTTATGACTTGAACAAAAGTGTTGTTTCTCTGGACTTTCGGTTCCATGTCTTTATTATTTGACTTTCTTCCGTGGAGTCATGGACGATCGCACACCTGAACCACGTGTCGGCCCTGTAAGATGAAATGTGTGCACCCGCTTTTATTTTCCACATCTCTTGAAAGCCTATGCAGATTCCTGGGTGTCGATTTACAAATTAAACAAGCCTGAGGTTTTTATTTCAAGGTCTTAAGACTGAGATCAACCTTCCTTTGAACAAACATGTCCCATATCTGCACAGTCCCCACATCCCCGTCTAAATGTGGACAGCGCTCCACAGTCAGGCAGAACATTTCTCCTTTCATTTCATCTGACCAAAGAATGTGCCGCTCGTATTCATCATGCTTTCAGCATTTTTTCTTTATTTTTTTTCCTCAACGCTTGATCTTCCGTTGTGTTTCTCCTCGGTTGTTTTCTGACCTCATCCGTGAACTGTCTTTAATTGGAAATCAGACATTGGAGATTAGAGTTGCAGCAAAACCACTGATCTTTCACTTTACAAAACCATAGTTTTAATGCAGTCTATCTAACAAGTGCTTTTGAAGATCATAAATTGCATAATCACTTTAGATCAAATACGCCACTTCACAAGTATTGCAATATTACACTTCTCTGTGAAGAAATGCACATTTTCTCCACCTGAAGTAAATGGAGATCAGAATGTATGGAGGTGATGCATTTGGACAGAATTAATAAATCATTCATACTGGTGGTTAAAGGAAAAAAAAAAAAACCCTGAGTCACCACATGGAAAAAAAAAGAAAACGAGGAAACATTGTGGAAGTGTTGAATCTGTTCCATAAAATCCTTGAAACTGCATGCAGCCTGATGCTCATTAGAGACCCTGCCTCCCTGTTTCATTAAATGCCAGTTCTTTGGAGGAAACGGCACAGAATTAGATTTTAATAAGACGCCTCTATTCCCCAGGAATAAAGTTATACTGTAAAGTGGAATTTCATGCTAGTGCCAGAACAAATTAGCCCAAACATTGTATCATCCATACAAAATAAGCACTAACGTCTGTGTTAGCATGCTAATGGTTGTTTTGGATTTTGCCGTGGCATTTAATTCTGTTCGTCTATGTACAGTTGAATTAATGTGCAATATGCCGTGTGCCTGCATAATGGCCAATTACAACTCCTTTGTAAGTGTAAAAGTACACTCAGAGGAATAGTAGAACTGCTACTGCTAAGGCCAAGGCTGGGGTTTTGTCAACGCTCGGTAATGTTCTCCTCCTAATTAATTGGCGACAACAAAGGGAAACATCCTCCTTCGGAATGTTTTCGGGGTGGTGACAGTAAACAGTCATTTTAACCTGGAACCTTTAAAAGGAGGCTTGAATGGGAAGTGATTGCAAGGCTGATGATGCCGTGTGCTCGCCTCCAGGCGGTTGATAATAAGAAGTGTTTTGAATGAATGTGCTCCCAGCCTCCCGTAAGAGCTTCACGTTGCTCTTTTGAAGAATATATGGGAAGGGAAATGTTAACTATCGCTGCAGCAGCTTGTTGTTGACATTTGTTTTTTTTCTCTGATTCTCCTGTAAGAGTGTGATTTTCGCAGACATTGCTCATAAGTTGTTCTTGTCATTTCAACGCATTCCCTTCATCCTCACCCACTGCTGCTGCTGCTCAGTATAATTAGCAAATGGTTGGTATTTCTAGTTTTGCATTGTCTTCAACATAAGCTGGAGCCAGCGAGGCTATAATGAGTGTCTATTGTGTGGCCGCTCTTATATTATAGCTTGGAATAAGCGTGGTTAAATATAGATGCTAAGTGCTCCTTGCTTCATACGTTAGGTCGTTGGTTGTAAACGAGCATGTCGTGTGTGCGCTGGACACGCGTGTGGCTGTTGCAATGTGCTCATGCTTGTCTGCCTCACGCAGTGCTTGGCATCCCTGAAATAAGACATGCAGTGCATTCCTCATCCTGTGTGCGCACGTGCATGTCCGCGCATGTGGTGGGTGCAGCGTGTGCAGCCGCAGCAGTAGCCGTCTCTCTGCAGTACAGAATTGAGCCCATCTCTGGGGTGCAGCTCAAATTGATTAAATTTGCCAGGTAGGTTGAGGGGCTGACTGGAGGCTCCAAGCAATTATTTGACTGTGGCTAAACCTGGTGTGAAGAACAGATTCTCTTGTTCTCTAATGCTGCCGTTTTGTGTTCAAGAAAAGATCTGTTGGGGGGGGGGGGGGGACCTTTTGAAAAAAACACAACAGTCTCAAAAACAAGATCCAGAGTGAGTCTGGGCTGGACTCTTGGTATGAAAAGTGACTTTTCGACGTTGTCAGCACCCTTTGTCTCGAGCATAGCCTTCCACGATGCTGCTCTGCTCCCCGCAGTCGTAACGAGCGGTCGCCTGAGCCACCTTAGCCTTTCCGTGAGCTCCCGCTGGCGCGGTCATCCTCTCTTGACCCCATCTCAACAGCTCTCATCACTGGCTGTTTTTGTCCTTTTTCGACACATTGCGAGGCTGCGTGAGCGTCCCGGGAGCTCAGCGGTTTCAGAAACCAGCAGGCCCGCCTGGCACCGGCACTCAGGTCAATGTCACTGAGATCACTTCTCCTTTCTGTTTGTGCATGTGTGCTCAAGTAAACAACAACTTTGATGTGGCGGTGGATTCTACGCCATCGCGCACTTTATTTTATTTTCATCTAGTTTACAGGGAAATAATTCCCAAACATCAACGTCTCCAAACATCAGCACAACACAGTCCACTGAGCTGACAGAACTCCTCTGATTCAGATGTTACGATCGCAGGAATTCAAATCTGTGGCCATTATCTCTCCGCAAACAGGCGTCCCAGGAGCACCTGGGAGAGATGGCCAGCAGGCAGAAAGGCTAACGTTTAATTGCTCTGAAAACGGACGCTAAAACCTCCCCGATGGGCGAACTGGTTGTCCTGGTGAGACGAGGAGCCGGCGATTGTTTGAGGTCTTGACAGGGAAAAAAAAAAAAAAAAAAAAAAAAACGGGACTGATGTTCTGACGGGCGTCTGGACAAAAAGGACAGTTATCAACATATCAGAAAGGCAGACGGACATATTGACTGAGAGACAGCAAACGGGATCAATTGTCTGATGAGGAATCTAAACGCAGGCTGTCTCCCTGCTCCAGGTGCCGTCCTCGCGTAGCGTGTTCGACCCTGGCAGTATCCACGCTGACAGACAGGTTAAAGTAGTAATGATTGTTCTGCTGCTGCTGAGCATATTGACTGTTTTTTTTTTGTTTTGTTTTTTGTTTTCTCCCTCTCTTCCCATCTGCTCCGTTGAAGCTTTTCCTTATTATTCAGGTCTCAGCTCAGAGTTTGTGTTTTCCTCTCGCTCTGTGTCTCTGAGCGTTTTTTGAGCTATTCCAACTTTTTGTACAAACATCTTCTTTGCAACCAGCGGACCGGGAGTCGAGAGAGTGAGTTTTAAAGGGCATCGACTGGTGCCGTGTCTCTTTAGTCGTCAACAACAATGTCCAGACACTGGTTCATCGGTTATGTATTGATTATTTTATAAATGCACATTTTTATTAGCTGCTGCTCTTTATTTTTTTATTTTTTTACTCGTTCTGCAGACTTGTGAAACTTGATAATTAAGATGTTTAACACAATATATTGGCATTGTGCTCTGTTTTTGTTTCTAATTCATTGAAGCAACACGTCTGCTTTATTCATACGCCTGTTTGAATCTGCCGCTCAATGCAATTTCTCCACTGTCGTATGGGCCGACTTATTTTCTGCTCCCCCGCCATGACTGACCCTGTCCCCCTCCCCTCGCTTGTTTTCTGATGCAGATGCTTTTTGTCAGACCTTGGTCGACACCCTGGAGAGCACACCTGGCCTGCGCAACATTTGGAGCACGTTCAAGCCGCTGCTGCAAGGCAAAGTCCTCTACACACCCGACACGCCCGCCGCTCGCCTCGTGGTCGCCAAAGTAAGTTTCGAGGTGGAATGTGTGTATTTTTTTCTAACTGAAAGGTACAAAGCGAACTGCTAAATGAAGACATGAGTATGTGTATATATTTGAATCCTTTCATTACAGTGCCAGCGTGAGCGGGAGTGACTAACGCTGGATGTCACGCTACCTGGGGAAGGCAAAGAAAAATAACACAGCAGTTCATCAGGAGAACGCAATAAGAGCAATGCGTTATCATAACCTGACATTTCTCTGCGATATTAGCATCGATGTGATCGCTGCGTGAGCCAAACAAACAACAGACGGGGGGGGCCGAGGGTTTTTTCATTTGGAACGTTTTAATGAGTGTGAGTAAATTCTGCTGACTTCACAGCGAGTGGCCCCGATCTCTGGCGCAGGAGGCCCCCTCCTCACACCAGCCTCGGTCGTGTTGTTCACAACTCAGTGTCCCGGGCCAAATATCCCCATTTACATTGTGACGCAGTGACAGTGCGACGAGTCGCTCCAGGGATTAGCTGGTGTGCAGATGTGAAGTGCCGCCATGTCTGGAGTGGCTCTGAGCAAACAGCAGGCTCAGCGAAAGGTGAGGCGATTTATTAAAGACCTTTTTTTTTTTTCGGTTGCAGGCGAACGGGACGTTCAACGCCCTGGCGACGCTGAAGGACCTGGCCGATTCGTGGGACGAGTTTGCGCCGCGCGTCTGGGACCTCTTTCAGAACGGCTCTCAAATAAACGCAATACGGGTACGACAGAATGACGTGAATCACTACAACGCTTTTTCAGAAACTGAATTGAATTTATTTCTCCTACTTATTTGCACCATGTAGTTTGGCTTAATTTTAACATCCTTTAACATCATTTTTTTTTTTTTTTTTTAAAAGCTGGACAAACTTCAAGGACGGTTCAGGAAATATTTTTATTTGCCTCCCTGCCTTCCTTTGATCAATCCCAGCTGTTATAAACATGACGCTAAAGGAGACCATTAATTGAGCATTTCAAGGCAAACAGATTGTCTGTCTCTTCCCTAAGACACCGATTAACTATAGCATTCATTAGTGGAGTGTTTCTTTTATTTACACGGAAAGGGAAAGTTCAACCACACATGATTGTACAAGGGGTTATATGCTGGACCTCTTTCTTTCTGGTGCTTGCAGTGACCTCTTGGAGCCTCTGCTTGTTGCCTGGCAACCCCTACAGTGACACCTTCATTTTCACTTTTTATTGTGAATTGACATGTTGTTTATTTTATTCCCCCCTTCTTCATTAATTGACATCGTCACCCTTGACCTGGCGCATTTATTTTTTTCTTTTCTTTGTCTTCACTGCACTTAATGATCTACCGCCCGTCTCTTTCAAATGTCCAGGGTTATATTTTTTTTAAGTGAGTATCAACACAAACTTAAATGCTGTCTTATATATAAATACTCTGAGAATCCACCTGTCCTGTATAACAATTTGTTGCACCTTCCTTTAGCTGCTGTAATTGTTGGGGGGGGGGGAGTCATTATGGATAAGTGCAGGATAATTTTCATCCTGGCAGAGAGGATTATCTATAGAGGTAGAGGACATGGTCTCTCCCTGCCTCCTTTTCTCCCTCTCCTCGCCTTTTTCTGTATTTCCTTGACACTGACATTACTCCAGTGTCACTCCAAATGAGCTTATAGGCAGCTGGGGGGGGGGGGGGGGGGGGGAAAAGCGGGGTTTTTTTTTCCGCCGGCAGACATTGGGAACTCCATATAGCCAGGGTATTCATTACCCTAGCCCTAACCTTTACACAAATGGGCCAGTAGTCCTCCTTTGTCTTCATTTTCTCGCAGACCCACTCCCGGCTTCCTCCATCTCTCGCTATGACGCTGGTGGCTCCGGAGGTTTGTCATCCTCTGAGGTCCTTGAAGGTCGCAGACACGTTTTCCGTTGATGGACCAATTACCATCACCACCACCGCTACATATGACGGAGGCTGGGAGATTTAGGGTGCAGGGCTGAGGAGGAGGACGCGCTCAGCTCCCCGATGGAGCGAACGCGGTGTTTACGTGTTTGAGGGTTATTGTCGCCCGTATACAGCTGTCGTGGGGAATTTGCCCCAGGAATCTGACGTCTCCTCTTCGCAAAAGGCCAGCAGATGCATTCAGTGTCTCCAGGATAAGCAGAATCCCATGTGACACGTGACCAACAGGGTTAACTGGCATGTCTTTAGCTCATTGGCTCAAATGCCACTGATCACAACGTTGACAGAATAGTCAGTGCTTCCGAAAACATGTCTCCACCTCCGAAGCAGATAGAGACATGAAATAAATAAAACACTTGACAGCTCAAACATCTGGCCATCATTTGAACTCATTGACTTTTCCCTCAACTTTCTGAACATTTCTTAAAAGTAACAATGGAGCACAGATCCATCTGCTGCTTCTCCTCCTCCTCCTCCTCCTCCTCCTCCTCCTCTCTCACTGGCCAGGTCTTGATCAGCAGGTCAGCAGGAACATGTTGTTTTCTTCTGTGGAACTCTGTGTGCTCTCCTCACTCCGAGAACGCCAGCCATCGTTTGAAATTCACCTTTTCCAGACCAGGAGTGCTGAAAAAATAAAATCTCCCATTTCTCCCAATTGAATCATCGAATCACACACGATACTTCAAGTCTAAATGGCCGATTTCAGAATACGCACATATTTGATGGGGAGATTTTTTTTTTTTTCTTCTAAAGGTCATGTGCTGCATGGTGATTGCTTAATTTGACACTTTGTCCCAAGGTTAAGTAGAATCTCATCACACGTGTTGACACTGAAATGCCACTGAGCGCACTGTCCAGAATATATCTGCGTCCCCGCGCCGACGTCCACACTTTAAAGGTTTAAATCTGGATTGACGTCCGGCGCCCTTTCCTCTCCAAAAGTCAAAGAACACACTGAACTGGAATGCAGACCAATTAGACTCTCTGTGTGTGTTACAGCAGCCAGGCTTCTGTTCTGATTTTAAAAATCCGATCGGATGAACTGATTTAAATAACGCATGATCCCGGTGGGCTCAGCCTCCCTCCCGGCCTTTCTCTGTGTACGTGACAGGTAAATTATCAGCGTCATGCTTCATATTAGTCGATGTAGTAACACTGTCATTACAGGAGCAGCGCGTCAAATTATTACCGGGGTGTTAATTTCACAGCAGCATCCCGGAGCCTGAAGTACAACAGTGCCATCTATCTCAACCCTGCTAATTAAACCTGGGAAAAAATAAATGTCAGCTGCAGCAGCAGCAGCAGCACAGAGCGCCGCTGACCTCCTGCACTTGTTCCTGTATAATAAGACGGCGGATTGAAACGCGTCGGAACTTGCTCATGCCGCACTCACGCTGCACATTTCTCCAGTCACTATAATTAAATCGCTCTTCCTCCCCTCTGCGTTAGGCCCTGCTGGCGAACCCGGTGTTTGCCGCCGCCCTCGACCAGCGCCTCGAAGGCACAGGGTGGACGGCCGAGCTGCTGGCCAACTTCCTGTACAACGGGCCCCCGGAGGATCGCCCGCCTGGAATGCCGCCCAACGACTGGAGGGATGTTTTCAACGCCACCTCTCAGATCCTCAAGCTGGTCTCCAACTTCCTTGGCGTATGTTTATTATTATTTTGTATTTTCCAAACATTGGCTGTCCACATTACTTGGCCTTCCACTTGGTGTTAAGCTTCTTACTTCTCTATTTATTTATTTATTTATTTATTTCCTCTCTAATCTGCATGGCCTCCAAACAGCAGCTAGTTTGGGTGTTTTTTTTTTTGTTGTTTTTTTTTTTACTCACAGATGTGAGACAATGATCTGATAACAGGTCGATGACATAATTATAGCACTTTGGTTCAGTCCTGTCACATCAGGGTGGCGGAACACCGGGGGTGCCACTGAGTGGGAAAGGGATGCTTGGCATCTGAGACACAGCATGCTTTTAGTTTGTCAGCTCTTTAATGGTGAAGTGTTGCTCTGGTGCTGCTCCAGTCAACATTTTTGTTTTTGTGGCAAACCATTATATGAATTGCTTCTTCATATATACATAACTACTAACTATATATAACTTGTATTTACTTCAGGCGGAAAGAAACCTGCAGATTCCCCTCTAAATTCTACAAACTGACCCTTTAATTATGAAGTGAACACGGCTGCAGTGGAAGAGTATTTCACTCACGCTCGTGTAATATCTGAAAAAAAACAAATGTTCTGTACCGGATGATGAAACATGACTCCTGAAGCGTCTCCTCCATGAGCAGATTACCATGATGCATCTTCTGTGCAGAACGGATCCCTCACACTCGCACAGCCCTTGGACTGGGACTCGTTGGTCAAATGCTCATAACGTGCCGGGGATCCACTTTCATCGCATCTCTATCAGCTTGACGCCACCGGGGCCTGAGCAACTGAGCACGATCAACGTCCCACAGAATTAGGCCAAGAAGGGATTGTGGCGCTATCGCAGGGCCCGGCTCCTCAGTCTGGAGCTGGAGTGAGATTGTTGACGCACAATAGCGTTGCATAAACATGCGTGGCTCGCAGGGCTTGTAGCGGCAGAGAAGGGCGCCGATGTTCAAAAACACAAAGCAGATTAAACATAGATAGCGAAGCAGTCTTGCAGGGCACTTGTAGGAGGCTTGCAACATCTGCGGCATCTTTTCAAAGGCCTGAAAGAGAAACACGTTTCCTGCCGGGAATCTAAAATGCAGATGTGTTTTGATTCGATCAGACGCGATAAGTCCTGTCGGTAAAACGTCCTTCTCGGTTTCGCTCGCCGCCAAACTTCCCCCTGCTGTGCCGTCCGCTGCTCTGATAGTTTCCTTCCCTCCATGGCCTCATATAGAATACAGAGTAGAGCGTCCTGGGGGGAAAAATGATAAAACTATTGCAGCAGTGAGATGTGTGGACAGCTGTCAGGTGCGGCTGCCTCCCAGGATGGCTCGCTCATTATCGTCTCATGAAACAGAGGGACGGGGCTGCAGAACGAGGAGTGCTAGCAAGGCTGTATCTCATTTGCTTGTCTCTGCCGAGGCCCGACACATTTCCCACCCCCACCCCCCTGGCAGCTTCAGATAATTTGGAAATACACACTGCACGGATAGATAAATAGTTGAGTGATACTTTTGGCGAAATATCCATCTGCCACTGAATTTTCCGCCTGGCTCTTTCCTGCTTATTTTTGGAGAGTAAAAAGCAAACGATTGCACGTGAAAGAAAAGTTTGTGGTGAATGCCTGTGTTTGCCCACAGTGTTTAGACCTGAATAAGTTTGAGGCCGTTCCCACTGAAGGCCATCTGGTGAGCAAGGCGCTGGAGCTTCTGAAGAACGACACGTACTGGGCCAGCGTGGTCTTCGAAAACCTGCGGCCCAACTCCAGCCAGCCGCCCCCTTATGTCAAATACAAGATCCGCATGGACGTCGACGAAGTGGAGCGCACCGACAAAGTGAAGGACAGGTACGTGGCGAAGCGCGCACACGTCAGGGAAAGTGGCTGCACAAATGAAAATGCCTCCGTCTTCTAATCCAAACATATTTGCTGGGAGGATGCATTCAATACATGTGCGGTGGATCGGAGGCCATTTATTCCGAGCGTGTCCTCGACAAATCACATCAAAGCGGCAGCGTCCCTCCCAGAAGTTTAAAAAAAAAAAAAAAAAAAAAAAAAGAAAGGCCGGTTTTACTCTCTTGATTCTTGTTTTGATTTAGAGATAAATTGCGGAGTTGCTGGGAGGATGCATTCAATACATGTGCGGTGGATCGGCGGCCCTTTATTCCGAGCGTGTCCTCGACAAATCACATCAAAGCGGCAGCGTCCCTCCCAGAAGTTTAAAAAAAAAAAAAAAAAAAAAAAAAAAAGAAAGGCCGGTTTTACTCTCTTGATTCTTGTTTTGATTTAGAGATAAATTGCGGAGCGTCCATTTTCATAATTGCTCTCAGTCCCCCGGTGGAGTGCACGAGATGGTTTGCACACACGGAACAAATGCCTCACGTGGCGCCCTCATCTTTCAGCTTTGGCCGCTGGCTCACGTCTCGGCGAGAAAGGCATTGAGCTCAGATAGTTACTAACTCTGATTCTCGTATTTATTTATGACCTTTTCAGTGTGTAGCCATGATACCTTAAGTGATGTCATTTATACAGGAGGGGAGCGTTCACTGGGTTCCGCTGCCCACTGCAGTGAATTATACACCTTTATAAGAAAAGTCATGGTACGCAGTATTTCCGAGGAGTCTCTGACTCTCTCTGTTTCTTTGCCCTTTGCTAAGACTGATCACAATGTGTCTGCTTTTAATAAGGTTATGGTCTCCCGGGGCCCGGGACAATTCCTTTAACGACCTGCGCTATATATGGGGAGGCTTCGCCTACCTGCAGGACATGATGGACCACGGAATTATACAAGTGCACACGTCAAAGACCCAGCCCCTCGGAGTGTTCGTCCAGCAGATGCCGTACCCCTGCTTCGTAGACGACGTGTGAGTACAGAAGTTTTTTTTATTATTTTTTAAAATCTCTCAGCGTTGTGTAGACGGTTAGACGGTTACAAACCAATCACTTCCTCCTCGCTCTGGAGAGCTGCCACTGGCTACCACCTGAACGTCGAGCCATGTTCGTATTAATCATTTACACCTAGATGATTTCCCAGCGGAAGCTTCAAGACGCTCCCTCTTATTTAACATACGTTTAATCTCCTCTTGTTGCTCGTCACAGATGTGACGGCTAACGCGGCCAACTCCTCTCACAAGGTCACCGTTTTAAAAGAAACAATGCATCCGAATGAATTAAATAATGGATTGAGGGTCAGGGAGGGGGGAACAACAGAAATGTGGACCGGAGGAAAAAGTCGGCTAAAATTATTGATTTGAGTCAAACCACAGGAACTCCCTGAATAGTGGATGGATGCTGAATTATTAACTCAACCAACACAACTCTCTTCCTTCCTTATGTTTCCCGGGCATTTTATTTTAACAAAGCGAGCGCACGCTCACAGCTCCATCCCATGTAAAGATTGATAGCAGCACTCCATTTTGCGCGCGTATCCACCGATAGCGCTCGCTTTCTATCACCCGCCGTCATCTACCCAGGGACGCAGATGATGATGCGGTATCGCTCCGAATCTGGCCGAGCCAAGATTTCCTCCGAGTGTGTGAAAATGACTCGCACCCAGGCAGCCTTACGATCCCCGTTAATAAAGCACAGTCCCGCCGATCCCATCAAGAGGAAAGATAATTACCAGGGAGATTTAAGTCCAACAACACAATGCGCCCCCCCCCCCCCCCCCCTCTCTTTTTTTAAGCAGACACAAAATATTCACGCCCCCGTGGGAAGCACGGTTCCAACGATTAGGGATGTAATTTGAAAAACATGATGTGCTTTGAGCACCACAAAGTTTACAGTGAAGTATTCTTCAGGGAGTACTTGGATCAACACGTTTAAAAAGGCCGGAGTAAAAGGGAGAAGGGAAATAATTGTATTGAAGATGCACGTCAGACTGCTAACAACTACAACAACAACAATTATCCTGTTGTTGGTGCATTTGTTGAATAACAGCAATGCACAATATGGTTGATATATGTTTGTCTGGGAATTTGGGCTTCACTGCTTTGCTCTGCATTCCGTCAACCTGGCTTTAGTAGCGCTTAGAAAAAGGGAAATTCCACTAACTTCTGCACCCGTACATCCGACAGGAATCGTGTCATTTCAAATTAGCCGAGGCAGAGAATCATCCACTTTATGCATTAGTGAGTAGACGGAAGATGAAAGACCCTCTTCCTTTTTGGGGGTATTCTCCTACATGCCTGTTTTTGAATGTACAAAAAAGAAAATTAGCCCCAGACATGTTTATATGATGGCAAAGATCTGAGGTATCAAAGGTGGGATGTTCCACGTTTACCTTTCATCGCGGGCCGTTTGAAAACGATCCAGGTTTACACGCTCACGGTGGAGCCTGTTTGCTGACGCCAGCACCCGCCGCCGCGGTTTCGTCTTCGTAAAACAAAGGATTAATAATTACAGAAGATAAATGGGAACCATAAAGCCCCACAATGCCCTCAGTCCCTCCACCATTTACTCTCTCGCCTGCCGAGCCCATTTGGGCATTTCTATGAATTATTAACACTTGAAAACTGCTATTTCATTCATAAATAATTGAGAGTGAAATCACACAAAGGAAGATGCGCTGAAACACAGAGAGGCATGATGGGAGAAGGAAGCTGGGGCTGGTAATTATTTTGATCTGTAGCTGGGGTTTGCTCATCCAAAAGGAAGGACGGAACATTGTGCAGTGGATTGGACATGTTTGTGGGCGGCGGCGGGATCCGTCTCTGAGTTTCGGGAAAGGTCCAATTTGACTTTTAAATGTCTAAATACAAAAACAATTGTCTGTTTAGAGATTCTCAGATGTTCCATTCATAATATAAAAGTTTACAACCTTGGTATTTCGAGATGAATAATATATTGGGATTTAAAATCTATGGCTTGATGTGCTGGTCTCATATAGACGTGGTAATGGTTCCAATTGTTGGCAGCACTTTAATAATATATTTAGATTTGTACACATTTAAAAATTAATTTCAAGTGAAGCTGAGGAATCTTCTTCGGGCTCTGGCCCACTCCAGCCGCAGCTGACCCTGTTGGCATTTTGAATTCGAGATAACCAAACTGCATTAGCTCCCACTGTCTTTTCCTTTATTTTCACACTGTGCGCAGGCCCTGATACGGCGCCATGGGATCAAGCTTGACCGCTGAGGGGCCTGATAGCACATAAACCGGTGCTTTATCGGTGCCCCCGCCCCCGTACCACCGCACGCTCCCGAATCAGAGACATCTCTTGTTTTGAACCCGAGGCTGCGCCTCCCCATCAATGGGTCTTTCACATTCACACGGGCTTGATGTGAGATCTGAGGCGGCTCTCAGCCATAACACGGGCCCCGCAGTGGACCCGAGGAATATTTAACTCGACGATGTGAGGGCGAGACGCCTTTGTCCGGCCACCGTCGCTAATTAAACCAGCGTCCGCACCGTCGGTAATGAGAGCGAGGGAGATACTTGAGCGTAATTGGGACATCTGAAGCTCATCACAAGCAGAAATCAGCGGTTGATGTGTTGTTTGATGTTTCTAGGGACATACTGTATTAATAACATCGGACTCCCCGTGCTTCTAAAAACCTTGAACACAGTGGCGTGGAGTAATTGGAAGTACAGCACAGGCAGTGGATTTATTCAAATGGGCATTATTAACTTGCTAAATGTGCAGAATGCAAAGTGTCCGCGCGTGCGGCCAATCAGCAGCTGAAGCTGAGTGAGCAATAAGAGCGGCGCATTAACGAGCGTGTTTATTCATTCATTTGATCCAGTGTGACACTTTTTAAGACCTGCCGAGGCAGAATGGCAGATGCTGCAGTATTCACACCGTCCGAGCACATTAACTCTGGAGTATATTTAATTTCATGCAAATTCCCATTGAGAAAATGGTTTTTAGTTTTGCATTTTGGAATTTGAAATAATCACGGTTTGCTTTTTAATCCTGCTGTAGTCGTAGTAGTAGAGGATCTGCCACATCAGACGCGTAGGTGCGTCTGTAAAATAATATTTATGCACAAGTTGACAAAGTTATCTTTCAAAAACTTGCATCGTTTTTTCGATGACTGAGCTTAAAAGCAAAACCGTCTTGCATCTCTGGCATGAGAAATATTCTCCCACACTAATGAGCGCTTGAGTTAAATTTCAGTCTTCAAAGAGGTTTGTTGACCAACGTCTGCGAGTTGTGGCAGGAAGTGCCCCTTTGCATTTCCTCCTCAGGGGGAAGGGTGATTGTCAGTCAGGCTGAGACAGCATGGAGGAGAACAAAGGGAAGTGTGACTGAACAGGGGAAACCTGTGGAGGAGGAAGAGCAGTCAAAGTGGACGAAGAGCGACCCCGGAGTGTGATGCACTCAGGCAGCTGGTTTCCTGCGTGACACTTGGGAGCCACAACTGGTCTGGGGCTGAATAACCTGCCGATAAGTGGCTTCGGCCTGTCTTTCTCCATGCTTCTTCTCCACTAACCACCGTCTTTCGCTTCTCCCCATACCCTGTCTCCATCTGCCCATCTGTTGTTCCATTGGTTATACGGACTGTGAATTTTTGGATTTATATTTATATTTGATTTCCTGATGAACCCTATCTCTTTTGATTGTGGCTTCCTTTTTGAATGACATGATTTACATGATTTATTAACGTCTAAATCACAGATATTTGTGTGACCGCTGATTTATTTCATCTTCTGAAGCTAGGGGTCTATGCCTAGCTGGTCAGATGCTTAAAAAAATTAACATTTTTCTTTTCGGCCATGACAGGTGGCCTTATGCTCCTGTCTGGTGCCCAACTTTTAGTTATTTTAAGTATCTGTTATCAGCCCCTGTTACGGTGTGAGATGGATGGATAGATAGATTCTGTTTGTGTGAACAGGGTTGAGATACGGTGCAGGACATGTCAGTGTATTTCCTATCCTTAAAAGGAAAATCCCTCCCCTCTATAAAATTTATAAAATGGCAGCTGCAGCTGAATGAACAAATAAAAAAGTAAAGCTAAAACCTTTCTCTCCCTCTTACGGGTCTCAACACCCCACTTTGAAGTGAGTGTGTGAAACTGCTGTACTTCCAGAAGCAAGCCGACCTGAATACAGATTGTGTCTTTACTTCTCTTTAAAAAAAAAAAAAAAAAGGCTTTTACTGTAAAAAGTATTGATCTAATATTTCCTCTTGTTTCTCAGCATCCCGTTAAAGTTAATGATCATCAATTGTTCTTTAAATGCTGTCACGCTCCCTTTTGCTATCTCGCCGTGTCTCGGCATGGAGCTTTGCTGCGGGTTAATTGAAATATACTTCATTGCCTGGATTTGATCTTGCTGCTGGAGGCAGCTCTTTGAGCAATAATTTGCACCAGCAATTAGAGAAAATTTCAACCAAGAAAGTGAAAAGTACATATTTTCAAAAGGAGACAGGAAGTGTTTTTTTTTTTTTTTTTTTTTTTTTTAAAGCATCATACGCCAACCTCTGGGGAGGCTGTGCTCTACTATCTCTCGATTTACAGCCTCCCTCAATTTAGGTCAGGCTGCCAGTGTAAGCGGAGCCCGCTAACACGGACCCCGCCCGGGGCTCTGTTACCTAAGCACCTTTGATCGATCAACCCATGTTTAATTCAAGGGCATCTGGTGGCGAGGTTGTCAGCGTCAGACGGAAGGGGTTAACTCACCGAGGCTGTCAGCTGTTCCGCAGACGTCAGGGCAGAATCAGGAGGAGTCAGAATTAGTATTCAACTGAAGGCAGAAGGGAGGAGAGCTGCGTCGGCTTTGCTCCCGAGAAAAAAAAGGTTTCGGCTCCATTTGTGAAAGAGGATCGATTCGTCGATCCTGTCACATCCATGTCAATTTGCAATTTTAAAGTAGAGATTTTATTCGTGTGATCTCGTGAGGGTCGGAACTTTCAGAAACTCTTCTCTCGCTGCTTTCAAGGCCCCATTTGAAAAAGATCCATCCCAAGAGGGAAGTGTCCTCGAAAAAAAACAAGCTCCACTCACTGTCTCAAGTTCTCACATAACTGAACTTCCTTCAAGGTCTCGGCGGAACAAACTGAATCTCTTTGTCGTGTTTGTGACAGTCCGGTGCTTTCATCAGCAGTGGATTCATTAACTCAACCGTCTGCGCCGAACAGTATTTTGTATTCAGTAAAGCGGTACAAGTGATGCTTGAAAAAGTTATTCACCAAAACAAAATTGAAAACAGACAAATTATTGACAATCGCATTAACAATTGGAAACACAAATAAGAAAATCTAATTTCTGATTCTTCTAAGCTTGTACGCGGCACTAACTCGCGATCAGGCAAAGGAGATGTTTTGATGCATGGTATCCATCAACGCGTTGAAAACAACTCGCGTGGAGCGATGAATTCCATTGAAACACGCTCGCCGTGCTCTTTGATCAGTTATTTATGTTAAATTGCTTTGAAGAAGCACGTCCTCCTGCAAATTACTGCACTTTAACTCTTGGCTCCGTCTCTGCATCGGTAGCGAACAGTGCTTCGCTTGCATTATCATACGCCCGGTATTTATGTAATGCAAGCATAAGCGCTGGGTGGAATCTGTGCAGTCAAAACATATTCGATATCCCTCCTTCGGTGTCTAATAACGGAGAGGGAGCACTTTGCTATATTGACAGCGGGGGGGGGGATCGACATGGCATTTTGGTGGCATTATGAAGCCAGTTTAATATCAACTCATTGTGTTGTGACAGAATCAAATCATGCATCATCTCTGGCACGAGGCGCGGCTCTAAGTGGCTGGAGGGAGCTGATGCACCAAGTTTATGAAGGTTAGCTGAGTGGGAAAAGTGACTAAGGCTAAATGGAACCGGAGCTTGGATTGTGTTGATAGTCCTTTGTGGCGTCTGCCAAACAGTTTTGGATTGCGAGGAGGAGGCCGATTGCTTTTCTGTTGCATTAGTTTTTGTTTTCTGACCTTTTGTGATTGTTTTTTACCCCCCTCTGTTCCCCCCCCCCCCCCCTCAACAAACAGCTTCATTCAGAGTATCGGAACCATGCTGCCCATGTTCCTGGTGCTGGCCTTCATGTACTCGGTGTCCATGAGCATCAAAAGCCTGGTGCTGGAGAAGGAGCTGCGGCTCAAGGAGGTGCTCCGGGCCGTCGGCATTCGAAACGGCGCCCTCTGGACCTCGAGGTTCACCGAGAACTTTGTACTGCTCTCAGTCCCCTGTTTGCTCATAAGTCTCATGGTGAAGGTCAGTGGAGAAGCGTCGCCGGGTGGAGAGTGTCAACACACAAAGCATCAACAATCATTTCCCTTAAAAGCTATGATGGGGTATTTTTGAGCAACGAGAATCAAAATCAGCACAAAAAGGAAAAAAAAAAATATCTGACCAAATCCATTGCCTCAGATGAGAGTTCATGCTTTGTATGTTGATTTTTTTTCACCGCTGTCGATCATAACCAGTCCCCCGATCCCAGAATCGAACCATTACTCCAGATTCTTCAAGTCATTGCTCCTGACCTAATTTAATCAGCATGCAGCCAATTAAGTCAAATTCAAGTCACGGCCAGTAATATCTTTTATTTCATGAAATTGCATCACCTCTTCCTCCGTGCCCCGTACATCAGGAAGGCTTATGTAATGTCAATTAGAAAAAAAAAATCCAGCCACTGGAACATTACCTTAAGTTATCTCATTTTCACTAAAGGACCCCAGGTGTGTGGTTTAAAATGCATTTTACAATCCTGAAGTTCAGGCTTTGTTATGAATTATCACAACGTGCGACGAGTTCTGGCAAACGCATGCAAATGACATCCTCACCTCTGAGTGAAGCGCATGAAAGACTTCCTCTCCGTGTGCCGCTAATAAAGCCGAAAACAAGGCCGGTTGATTGAGATCGGCCCAATCAATTCTCCCTGATAATTTGAAAATGTGGCTGGTAAATAAAATCTGATATTTGAACAGCTGGGTGAAATGTAATTTCCCCATCAGCCTAATGTGTTTGCGAGCCATCGACAATTTGTAAACATTAATAACAATAAATCGAGTTAGGGCCGTGCCTTGGAGGAGCCACATGCGATGCGCAATGAGCATTCGAATCACAGGCCCGTTCTAAATGATAATTTCACAGCCATTTTCAGCACATTAATAATCATAATAGCAAATCACATGCTAATTATCACAAGGCTGTATCTGGATTAGGTGTGACAACAACCCGCTTTGTCCCCTGCACCTGAGTCCTCTGTCGATTTACACATGTTCCCTCTTCCATTATGGAGCAGCTAATGCATTTATTATGTGGCAGCCGGGCTGATGTGTTTGCGCTGCTCACACACTTGGCTCCGTCTCAATTCCCCCGAATCCAGGTGTTTGACGAGATCTCCTCGAGCTCCAAAAAATAAAAAAATAAAAAAACCCTCAAACAAACAGATCAGAGATGATCAATACCCGTCACGTCAGCCGCCATCCTCCCCCCAAACAGAACGCCCTTGTTTTGACAGCGTGAAGCCACCTCCCAAATGTTTTGTCGTGTTCGCTGTCGCCATTAAAATTTGATTAATCTGCCGCGCGCCGAAGAAATAGCGCACGTGCCAGTGGCAGAGGCAACCTTCACAGTTCGGAGACAGCTATTGACATGTCATCAATCAAGGCTGAGGCGGGAAAGGGCAGCCGTGGAACACAGTAGTACACAGAACAGTACGCAGTACACGGAACTGCAGTCTAACCCAAGTCCTGCCATTTGTACTTCAGTAAATATAAGAGTTGATTGTATTCACTTGGCTTTTATTTGTGACTCGGTATTTTTTCTTTTTACTGCAAGATGCTCATACATACGTCTCAATAGTATGTGTCTATCAATGCACTCAGTGGGGTCAAGGGGTCACGTCAACCTGAAAAGAAAAACATCTGTGTAGTGGAGGATTTTACAGTCTTTCTTCAGATTGTTTTGATTTTAACACCACTCTCCCACTGCGATCCAACCCGAGCCTGTTGCAGCAGAATGGTTTCTTTCAGCTTAAAAGACACTGACGGACGCACCGTCTGCCCAAAGGAGACAAGTGCAGACAAAGCAACAAGAGTGGTTAGCAGCTAAAAACACCTCTACTCTAAAAGCTGGAGTCAGATATATAAAACAAATGTCGCTTTATCTCGCTTCTAATTTGATAACATGGCTGTGTGTCTGGGCTCATTGTCTTACGCGGCTCGACTGCCTCCGTCCCTCAGGTTCCTCCGCTCTCTGGCTCGCTCGCTCCCCTTATTCATGACGTTAGCCTGGATCTACTCCGTGGCCATGATCGTTAAGAGCATCGTTGGCGAGAAAGAGGCGAGGCTCAAGGAGACAGTGAGGATCATGGGCCTGAGGAGCGCCATCTACTGGCTGAGCTGGGCCGTGTCCAGTTTGGTCCCGCTGGCCACCAGCGCCGCCCTCCTTGCTCTCATACTGAAGGTGATTCAAGGAGACCCGGCACTAGTTTTGGAGAGTTCAGACTTTTGCAAAGTGTCAAAGTTTCCACTCTGAAGTGAAGAGATGATTTTACTTGACACCAACAATGTTGTACTTGACAAAGCAAATGTATGGTTTCAGTGAAGAACAGTCATTCAGAGTTAATTCTTTAATCGTAAGTGCATCCATCACGGAGGCTCTTGAACTCAGCTCCTGGAAGACGCCGTGGTGTCATTGACCCTGGACGGATTCACTGTCTGCTCTCCAAAATTAGAGAAGGGTCCTCTTTCAAACAGGCAGAGTACAAGGTTGAGATATTTAATGACTGTTTCCATTTTGTCATTTAAAATCCGACCATTGCGGAAAAAATGCTCAGGGCCATCCAGTAATGAGTCACCTTTTACTCTGCCTTTAAAACAAATCAGCCATTAAAATCAAACTTTCTGATGTTTCCTGCTCGCTCCGTGTTTAATCATCTTCCTCCATGTCGTCTTTGTTGGAAGGAATGCACTTAAGTTGCTTGTTTCATTCATCATGTTGTCCTCCGCCACAGTACGGGAAGGTGCTGCGGTACAGCGACCCCTCGGTGATCTTCGTCTTCCTGCTGGTGTTCTGCACGACCACCATCACTCAGTGCTTCCTCATCAGCGTCTTCTTCTCCAAGGCCAACTTGGCGGCGGCGTGCGGCGGCCTCATCTACTTCGTCCTCTATCTGCCGCACGTCCTGTGCTACGCCTGGAGGGAAGTCATGAGTTTCGGGGCCAAGGTCGGCGTGGTAAGTCCGTCTCCGTGTCTCTCTGACACGTTTCGCCCATTGGCTGAGGTTTGTTTGGTCATGATCACAATTTGGCAATCGCACGACATTTGCTCCTGATCCTCTCTCGTGTTATGAAGGGAAGTAAATTCCCAGAGACGTTAATATCTGTCATAGATTTGTCTTTATCCTCCTCTGATAAATAATGTGTGAAGTGGGTGCCTCCAAGATGGATCGAGGGTCCGGTGAAATTTAAATCGCTACAGGAGCGAGTGTCGGAATTGTTTTAAAATATTCATGCCGTCACACGCCGTGACATATTTTGGCACCATCTTTTTTTTTTTTTTGAGAACTGGGCAAATGACAGAAACATGGAAGATTTTATTTACATAAAAGAAGAGACGAGACAGACGCACTCTGAGGAAGTCGGGGATTTTCTGCTATCCTCCAAGGGATAAAGATAAATAGTGCACCATTGCTCAACTTTCAGCATAGCCTTTCTCCGTGACCTTTATGGCGGCGCTGGTATCATTTGTCCTCGAGCTGTCCTCTCCACAGACCAAGACACCAAAAATCCTGAAACTTCACCGCTGCGAACGCATCCTCCCAGAATTTAAATCAGGTTTTTTTTTTGTTTTTTTTTTTTTGTCTGTCAGTGCAGTAAAAGGTTTGTGTGGGCAGGGAGGGAAAAAAAAAAGAAACAATCTCATGCTTCTTAGTTATCAAATTAAAGGAGTAGTCATGTGCACTGGACAGAAGTCACTTTGTCAGCGTTGCCTTTTCGCAAACATATCTGGTGAAATCTCCTGTAAGGAAACCTCTCGCTCCATTTCATTTGGCAGACTGCATGCAGGTTAGGTCGGAGCCGTGCACGTAAGGCTCTGCAAACCTCATTTAATCCCCACACAGAGTGCCATCGCCAGTTTCTCTCCCCGGCTCTGAGATTTTTCTCCTCTGCTCCAGCTAGATGGATAGTCCTCTCGCCCTCTAATTAGCATGAGCAATGTTCCTCTGACCAAACCACTATCCAGTTCATCCCCACACTTTATCAGAGATGTGTGTGTGTGCGTGCAGAGGTCTCTCTCTCCCCTTGCTCGGTTGAAGCCGCGTCGTGCCGCGGAATACAAATTCTCCCCCACGCTGTCCTTGATAATGAAGTCTTTAATCGGAGAAGGATTTGAAAAGATCACCAAAATTTATATGAACATTTTTTGACTGAGGGCCGGTTCCAAAGGAGAGCTGCGGGCAGGGGATCAGAGGGCCACCGTCACACAGGCCTGTCACTATCCAACTCCCCCATCTCCTCCGCTTTGAGCGCGAGCTTTTAGAGACAATACGGAGTTCTTTTATGATGTGGAAAAACCAGAAAAATTCAATTAATCTCAGACGTCATGAGGAGAAAATCACCATTCCTGGGGAAAAAAAAAAATGTACAACTTATCGGAGTTGAGTTAATTAATTTCTGCTGGAATGTGAGTTACACATACGGAATTGTTTGCACTCAGTGTTTTAGAGATTCCTCAAACAATCAAAGGATAAAAGGGAGGAGAGGGGATTAATTAATTCACTCTGTCCCCTAATTACAAATGACCAATCTATTGCTCTGGCTGCCCCTTTGTTTTTCAGTTAATTCTTAGAAGTGGCTCCCTCCTCCAACACTGTTTTTTTTTTTTTTTTGATCCCTCACCCTTGTTCTGATGATTTCTTGGAAACCTGATGAATCCTCCTAACGGTGTTTGTTTGGGGCGGCTGTACCCGCAGCGTTCAAAGGGGGAGGTCCGCCTCCCGACTCGCTGCCCTTTTCCCGCGACACCAAAGCAAAATGCTCCCGCCGCTCTGTCTGACGTGCACGCCGAGGTCAAGCACGGGTGCGCACTGGCCCGGCTGTCACCTCTCGTCTTCTGAAGGAGTGCTGATCGCCCGGCGGTGGAAGACGACCCGCAGAGCGAGCAGCCGGGTTAGAGGTTCACCGCCGTCGAGGAGCATCTCAGACCCTCCTGCCCCGGGCGACGCAGCAGCGGGTGGACGACGTGTCCCCGGCAACTCGTCTCTGGCGCTTCGGCGGCTTCTTCTGCCGGGTTGCGAGAACGCTGCGGGCAAATGAGGCACGGCGAAGCAGCTGGCAGCCAACATGGCGAGGCAGAGTGACAGGCGGCGGCAGATGATGTCTCGTGGGCAACGCGCCATTTGCAGCTTCCCGCCGTACGAAAGAGCCAACAAATCTTCATTGTGCGGCACGTGCATTCATTTTTTTCCCTCTCCATCTTTGTTTTCATCAAGATGTGATGTCCTCAGGGACGCCAGCGCCGTAACTGAACCAGCTGACATCTGCGCTTGGGTCTCAGCAGACCGGTGCGTGTTCCCCAATTAAGGCCAAAGACTAGAAGCCATTCGCTCACCTCCTGAGATCTGATGAATGTTGTATCAAGGAGGGGTGGGGCGGCCCGTGCTCCCATCGTTTTGGTGCAAATTGATGCAGTGACATTTGCCTGATCACACGTTTCCTTCAACGGATGAGGACATTGAAATGACTCCGTCCCTGCGTGTGTCTGTTCAGTCATTCCATTTTCAGAAAGGACAACGTTGGAGAAAAAAAGTTTCTCTGCAACTGAACACAGCTGGAAGCAAATTAAACAATATCCACCAACCCTTAAAAGTTTGTTAATTAACACTTGATATCTTGTTTCAACTTTGTTAAAACTGTGCTGTGTGTGGGGAAAAAAAACAAAACAATTTCCGTATTTCTTGGCTCCGACCAGACGCCAAGCAACAGCAGGGCTCGGAATACAGAACGTTTGTTTCCTCGCACTCCTTTAACAGCCTGTTTGTTTCCTCCACTTCTTTCTTTCTTTTCCAGAGTTTATTGTCGTGTGTCGCCTTCGGCTACGGCTGCGAGAGCTTCTCACAGTACGAGCAGCAAGGCGTCGGCATTCAGTGGCACAACATCCACAAGAGTCCGGAGGAGGGCGAGCGCTACACGTTCCTGCTGTCCATCATCATGATGCTCTTCGACGCGGCCGTGTACTGGACCCTGACCTGGTACATTGAGAATGTTTTCCCAGGTACCCGTCCGCTCAACTCCCTTCAGTCGATCACAGATGCGACGCTGCATTCACTTACTTCACGTTCTCTCGTTCCCAGGCCAATATGGCATCCCCAAGCCTTGGTACTTCCCTTTCACTGCGTCTTACTGGTGTGGCAGGGCCTCAGTGACACATGTTGACCCTGGGTTTATGAAGGACTACAACCAAGATCATGGTAATAGCTCATATAGCGTCATCGTGGTCGGGGGAATATTGTTGTATGGGTAACAAATAAGCATCAGCCTCTGCTTTGTAACAGGGTTGAAATAAAGTTTCTAATTTTGAAGGTAAAGAGGGAACATTCATGATCTGTGGTGTTGCAGTATTTAATCTGTTTTTTGTGTGTCTCTAAAGAACATCTGGAGAAAACGCCGGCCGACATGAAGGCAGGGGTCTCGGTCCGCAATCTCGTCAAAATCTACAAGACAGGAAAGAAGCTGGCCGTGGACGGGCTGACCGTGGACTTCTATGAGAATCAGATCACATCTTTCCTCGGCCACAACGGAGCGGGAAAAACAACCACGATGTGAGTTGCGTTATCTGCCCCCCCCCCCCTCTGTCCCCACGTTTATCACACAGAGCCGGCCGCTGCATTGATAGTGGGAGTTATCTAATTGCTGTTTAAAAAAAAAAAAAAGGTGGAAAGGTTGGAGGGATTTTTTTTTTGGGGGGGGTGAGAGCAAATAAATGAAACGCAGTGGACCGGAAAGAATGAGCGAGAGAGGAAGAGAAGGAGGGCGAGAGCAAGTGATGCAAGACTAAGGGCTGAAGGGAAGGCGTCCGCTCTGAGCCTCTGTAACGAAACAGAACGCGGCGGCACAATAACAGAAAGGACACGGGAAGGACTGTCACACACTGACGCTCTGTGTGAATGCGTTGCTGCAGAGATACCAGAGCATCTTATCTGCCCGTGACATTCACTGATACAGCTGGGCTTAGAACACAAGCGAGCGCCGCTGCTGTTATCCTCTGCCCCGCTCTGTCTGTCCTGAGGTGCTTGGTGTTGTTGCTGCTCGGGCTCGTCTGATTAACACATCATTAATGACGATGAAGCGCTGTGTTCGACAGCTGGTTCAGTTCCTTCATTGTGAAAATTCAATCATTATTAATCCGACAATGCATCGATTGAATATTTAAACTAGAAAAACTATTTTTTCACACGAAACTTTTTTCCAATCACTTCTCAGTGATATTAAAAATAAAAAAACAAAAAACAAAATTAAAGGTAATATTCAGTTGTTCATTCAGGCTAAGATGAAATACTGATAACATTAGCCATTATTCATTTGAAGCTAAAAGTTTTTGCACCCGACCTTATCCGCGCACATTAGTTGCATCAGACAACTCCCATGATCCCTCGCTGCGTCATGACATCATCAAGGTCTTCAGTCATTTTAATTGAGAGTTCCACGTCTCCGGGCTCCAGTTTCCAATCAGGATATCGTGTCTATTTATTTTCTCCGCAGGTCGATTCTGACGGGCCTGTTCCCGCCCACATCAGGCACGGCTCTCATCAACGGCTACGACATCCTCACCGACATGGACCGGATCAGGAAGTATTTGGGAATGTGCCCGCAGCACAACGTCTTATTCAACGAGTGAGTGAATTAAGCAGATCCCAGCCATCCGTCTTGTGCTCTCAGCCATTAGTGCGATCGGGGCTCGCCTCTGGTTTATTAGAAGAGGAGAAGAAAGGGAGGAAAAATCATTAAAGGGCAATTTGGGCACACGTGTAACGAGGGCTCGGCCTCAGCTTATTTTGCACATCAACGCATCATTATCCTTTTGCCTTTTTATGATTAAAAAAAATAAAATAAAATGTCCCCTAAATCTGAAGCTAATGGCGTCTTTCCCGTGGACGCTTTAAATTCACCCTGCGAGTCCCCTCTTTTCTCTCCCTGCACAAACTGACTCCTGCAACTTGACACAAGTCCTACATCATCATTATGGCTCAGCACCTGCAAATTACTTTCATTAATATTAATCCCAGACAGTGGAAGCACCTATATTAAATAGAGTTAAAATATTCATGCAAACACCGAGGTAGACATTACAGCGTATTACTTCAGCTCACAGAAGTGCAGTGGATCATCGGGCAAAGTGCTTCCAACGCGACGCTTTGGATAATTCAAGCGGCTGCGTGCGGGCGAGTGGCACGCCTTGCCCTCCGCGGCTGCCCCGGGCCTCCTCGGCACGTCACTCAAACGTTTCCCACCTCCTCCAGGCTGACGGTGGAGGAGCACATCTACTTCTACGCCCAGCTGAAGGGACGCGGCGGCGATGAGGTGAAAATAGAGATGGACCAGATGATTAAGGACGTCGGTTTGAAGCACAAGAGGAAGGAGCTGGCTAGGAACCTGTCAGGTGTGTCTGCGTGTTTGTCGACACCTTCCTGAATCGTGCGCGTGTCCCTGAAGGTCTGAATGAAATTATCCCGAGATGTAAATGATGTGTTTTTGGTATCTGCATCACTGTGTGCATTCATTTCCCCCCAGGGACGATATATCATCTGTAAATTATCGTTTCTGTTCAGGAGGAGGAAGCCGCTCTGCTGCTCCACTCCTCTCCGTGCACATGCACTGTACCTGCGTGCCACAGGCTGTAATTCATTACTGGGGGGGGGGGTTGAGTCCTGTTTGATGAATTGTCCCCAGTCATGGATTGCTTGTGCGCAAAATCACTGAAATATGACTTTCAAGCTTGATCCGTTTCCACTTCCGCGACATTAACGCCACATCGGGCGCATTTTGAAGAGCTCGCCACGAGCGGCTGGCGATCTAACCTCAGCGCCTCAGCCTCTGCGGTACATCTCGATGCGTTTATTCCACAATCAGCTTCCACCGGTGTCCAGGCTGGGTCCACTGCCTCCACCGCACGGAGAGCTTTCCACCTGTTTGACATCAGTGGAGCAGAAGCCAGAGCTGGAGAGACAGTTGCTGAGAACTCACTGTTTAACCACTACAGTCCGCTGGCCACTTCTTTATCCTTAATATTGAACGTATCGCACTCAACGCTGCGTTTCATCGACACAAATGCCAATTATGACTGGCTCTCAAGATGTGCGAGCCGCAGACGGAGGGAGATGTGTGGCAATATAAGAAAGATAAAAGCACATTTCATCACAGAGGCGCCACTGTGGGTCGTTCTGTGTTGCAGGCGGCATGCAGAGGAAGCTGTCCGTGGCCATCGCGTTCGTCGGAGGCTCAAAAATCGTCATCCTGGACGAGCCGACAGCGGGAGTGGACCCCTACGCCCGCAGAGGCATCTGGGAGCTGCTGTTAAAATACAAGCAAGGTATGAGATCAGCGCTAAGAACACAAGCTCCGCCGGAGGCTTTGAAGTCCCTTACGCGCCGCACGTTCGACCTCTGTCAGAGTCGAGAAACTTTCCCCAAACTGCGGCCGACAGGTAAACTTTTAACTGACGAGGCTCAAACGTGTCTGTTGGGGTAATGAACCATCCAGAGCGGCCCTCGCAACTTATTGTCTTTGCCTCAGTGTGGGTGGAAAGGAATTGTAATTTGTACCGGAACAGATTGGGGGTAAAAACGCGAGCGAAGACAAGTGACTCCACGAAGCCTTAATTGACGCCGCTACTTAACAGCGGGCCTAATTGCGCGGCCGCGTCGGCCCGGCCTGTCACTCCGTGGCCTACGCTCTGTGGTCGCCGGGGGGCCGGAGGCAGGACGTTAAAGCAACACTTTCCCTCGGCAGACGTCTAAATGTTTAATGTGCTTTGAGTGACGTTCCAGCCTCGCTGCGCCATTAGCTCCTCTCCCCCACCCCCCCACCCCCTCTAATCAAGTCTTTTCACTCCAATCCGAAGCCCCAGATAACTCTGTTATAATGAGAACACCCACATTCCGGCTGCCTCTCCTCGTACTGGCGCCGCAGCGTCACTAAGGTCCGTCATTAGGCATGAAAGGACACAGATATTGTATTTGTGTGAAACGGCCGAAGGTCGAAATTGGACTTGTGTTGTCGTCGTTCTTTGGAGCTAATTCACAGGGACAGGTTGACCAGATGAATGCGAGTCGGCGTCGTGCTTATTAAATTCTGTCGAGGCTTATTTGGCTGCTGACAGTCGAAACTCTTGTTTGCACATTTCATTGGTTTAAAGGAGCGTGAACTTACCGAACATGAAACGTTAAATATTTACTCGGAATATTTGACTTCTCTTTGTAAATTGAGTGAGTGCTGGCGTGTTTGGATTTTATAACCTCTGTGTTTTCCATTTGTGACATTCAATGTCTCTATTTTTCATGTCTCATTAGAAAATTAACAGAAGAAGATTTAAATGTAAAAATCATACATTTTTAATCATTTTTTCCAACACTGAAGGTTGATTACTATAAAACTGCCAATTAATATGCTGCTAATTGTCCCTGAAAGACGATGTTTGCTAATAGATTTCATACGTTCTGCCTTGACCTTTTAACTTCCCTGGTGACTTTAGCGATTTCTTTTTTTAATCTTGTGCAGCTGTGTTTTTTTTTTTAGTTTTTCACCTGCGCACTCGCTCAGAAACATGGACCAATATGTTTTGATTGCATAGCTAATGAAACCTGGTATTTCCAGAGGTTTTCTCCTGCCGACCCACTGACGTTCTCATTTTCCCAGTAATCACTGAGAGGAAAAACATTAACATCTCTCTCGCGCTGGTTATTTGGATCTAATCAGTAGTTATGTAGTTAAATGACATTAACTCGCCCATTTAAATATGCAATAAACTCTATATTATAGTTGTCTGTGATGGACACCGACGTAATGAATGTTGCTTTTGGGCTGAAATGAAATGTGTCACCTGTAGGTGGCTGATCCACTTTGAGAAACAAGAGGTGCAAAGACAGCGTGAGAAACGTTATCAGAAGAAAGCTGAAACTTAATTAAGTGCTCCGTAATCAGGGCGACCCTCGAGTGAAATCTGTTTCCTGTCAGGATGCAGAATAACTCTCTCTCCGCCCAAGATTTACCTCGGTAACACATTTACTGATAAAAAATTCAAGTTGGATGTTTGTATTAAATCCCATTGACTCTAGATTCGGATTACAGCTACGTGAGTACCTCTGGCGAGTTCTCTGGAAAGAAAATACATTATGCATTTTTATCCTGTGAATACAGATGACAGGAGCCCCTTTCACAGTAGAAATATATATACTGGAGATATTCTGAAATGTGCATAGAAATCTGCAAATGATGCCCATTTGTTTAAACATGGCCTTGTCAATGGAATAAATGAAATGAGTGGAGGAGAAGAGAAGCCGCTGCCATCACAGTACTGTAGAATTTGCAGTGTATATTCATCAAATAAGATTTAAAGCAATACTCAAATTGAAAGTGGTAACCTTCAACTTGTACATATTTCTTTCAGTAGATTTTATGGCAACACACAGGAGTGACTGTGACTGATGTCGAGGAATATATCGCCGTGAGCTCGCGGAGCTGGTGGAAAACTGAAGTTTACCACGTGCCATGATTAAATGTAGAGCTACGTACCGTTTGTTGGTTTCTGTTCTCCCGGACAGCCCATTTCAATTCATTTCAGAATGTATTGATGCGGATCGGCCGCCACAGAACGGTAGTTGATACGGTTTAGTCCAGTAATTCCTCTTCCTGCCAATGCACATAATATCTGCCCGGCCTCAGTCAACTGCAGATCAATTCCCATCAGCGTGATTTAGAGGGAAGGAAGCAAAAACAAGAGGAACCAGATTCCCCGGGCCTCGCTTTTTTCCTGTGCTCCGTGCGAGCGCTTCCAATTTACCTGAACACGCCCCGGCTCCGTTTGATATATCACTTTGTGCTGTTATGCAACACAACGCGCCATAAATCAGAACACCTGTGTGGACCGTCTGCACTTATCGTGCTCCCGACCTGCGGACGCCGCCGGGCGTTTTTCTTTATTTTTCCTCCCTCGTGACAAATCCCTACAGGAGAATCAACTGTGATTTTGAGCAACACGTACAAAATGAGCCGGCAGCAATCTCCTCGGCCCGACTTCATGAGCGTCGCTTTCCCTACCTCCACGTGTTAAATCGCCTGGGATGTGGACATTCATTCAGCTCGTGCATGTTGTTGAGTTTGTGTACGGACCCAGACCTGCTTGGCGTAGCAGAAGGCAGCGATACTTAACCGAGGACGGATGGATTTAGTGGCACAGCTGGTGACGGGGCACAAAAAGAGAGCAGGCTGGGAGGGAGGGAGGGAGCTGAATCAGTTGACCAAGCAAAATGGCTGCACCGGGCTGCAGCCCGTGACCTCTGAGTGTGTGTGTCCTTGTCCCGGGGATAACGCGACCTGTGAAGACAAACGTTTGTCCAGCTGAGATTAATACGCTTGATGTGACGCTGCCTGCTGTTCAGAATAACACCTCGGCGAGATCAGGATCCGACGGCGTGTTTTCACACAGGCGTTCCAGAGCGTGATCGTTCCCCCGATAATGTCACGAGATGAAAAGTTGAGGCGTCGTCCTGAAGTGAACGGGAATAATCGCAATCGACGCCGCTGCGTGTTTTCAGTCTGGAGCGAGGTGGTGCAGTGATCACGAGGTCACTTGGCCTCAAGTGTGGGAAACCGGCATTTGCGTTTTAATTCCATTTGCTATTTGCGCTCAGGCCGCACCATCATCCTCTCCACGCACCACATGGACGAGGCGGACATCTTGGGCGACCGCATCGCCATCATCTCCCACGGCAAGATGCGCTGCTGCGGCTCCTCGCTCTTCTTGAAGAAATGCTTCGGCAGCGGCTATTACCTCACGCTGGTCCGAGCCGGGGCCGAGAAGATGGACGCGCAGCGAGACGGCATCATCCACGGCCGGGCTGCAAAGGTACGAGCAGACGATTGGATTTTCAAACGTTCGTTTTACCGGGAATGTTCACACACACACACACGTTATGTCCTGTTTAGAAATTCATGGACACTGGGTCCGTTATTCTGTTATTGTCCACTTGGACGCTGATTGCCTCATTCGCCATGTGGACAGAATTACATTACATCCGATTTGAACCAACACAGTAGATTGAGAGTGTAATATTACACATTGCATCGTGTCACTTCTGGATGCAGCACCTCTCTCTCACTGCAACCTTTTTTTTTTTTTAACATTTTGCAGATGTTAATTAAATACTTGGTTAGTTTTGCTCCATTTAAGGAATAGCACATTGAATATAGCAGGTTTTTTTTTTTCTTCAATATGTAGTTTTAATTATCACAAGCAGTGACGCCGACATCTTGATATTGAAATAAACTAAACCACTAGCTTTTCTATTTAGGCATTTTTTTAAAAAATTATTCCAATATAATAAACTTTATACAATGAATTTTTAACGCAATAATTTGAATGATACAAAGTCATTTCAAACCCTAATTTGTTATTATCAGTGATGCCTCCACTGTGCTTATGAGTGCTGACAGACCCAGCGTCAGCTGTGTGGTCTAATTATCGTCAGCCTTTGCTGATTAGGACCCCCGCCCCCCTCCACAATTACTCTGTGTTTTTTTTAAATCCTTATTAGAATAACTCCACATAAATCTGCTGTAATTGGGAGGGAATCATTGTTTGTGACTTCCTGCATCAACAGAAGAACCTGAGCTGCGAACCTCTGCGACGCAACACGAAACCCTCTCCAGTCTATTATTGAACATGGCTCCCTCTTACTTTCCTGAGTGCTCTGGTTCTCTCCTGCCGCCCTCTCCCCATAATGATCTGTGTTTAGTCTCTCCCAGCATGAGAATTGGCAAACGCCTACGTGCTGGATGATACTAATTGTCGCCGGGGAGGGGGGTGATTCTCTCTCTCGCGCGCGCCAGTGCTGCCTCGCCCACTTAGTTTTAATCAATAGGAGCAAATGAACAAGATGCACTGGTGCCAGCAGGGCGAGCGCAATTACCATTAGTCTGCAGGCTCATTGAGGTGAGCGCAGTCATTTCTTTGATTTAAATAAACGTGCAAACACCTTTGCGGGGAGGGGAGAGAAGCGTGTCCTCTGCGTTACGGCTTTGCCTTTCAGTGGGAGGGAATGATTGTAATGGTGACCTCACAGAGGCGACGTTCATCCCGGTCTGGAATGATAAATCCTTTTAATCCATTTCTGATGGACAGGAGAAGGAGTGTCCGTCCAGGGGGAGCTGCGACGACGGCATCGGGAGCCAAACCTGGAGCAACTCCGACCCCTCAGGTAAAAACTCTGTGACTGCCTCTTTAAGATCAGGCCCAGGTGTGAAATACACAGCTCACCACTTGTACAAACACAAGCAATGATCTAGGAACAATATCTCCTTTAAAATCAAATCCAACCTCGTCAAATGTCCCGTTCCTGTGTGTGCTCGGGGCCCATGAGCTCACAGGTTCTTAACACCACGACCGGCGGAGTAAAGTAGCCGCTGCCAGGAGACGCAGGCTCAGTGTCCTCACTCCCGGCAGAGTGCACTTTAAAGTAAAGTGTGAAATGGGGAAGCGGGAGTGTCAGCGATCGAGAGCCGCTCGGTGAAGTGCAGGAAAACGGCGAGACAATAATGGACACGCGGACATATTGCGGTGTCATTTGAACATCTCGTTTCGGTTGACGGTGAACTCACTGAGCAGGGAGCATGAGGAGCAGTGTTGCTTGTCAGAGGGAGTTCACACCTTGTCCTCCTGTGAGGTGTGGAGCGTCCTCCAGAGTTTATCCTTCACATTCAGATGATATTTTTCTAGTAGGATGTAAATTGTTTTTTTTTTTTTAATAAAATAATAATCCTCCTCCTCGCATCTCACTCGCTCTATATTCATCAGCTGCATCTCATTTAACTTAAGTTCCAGGATATTACTAATTACTTCTCTGAGCCATGTGGGGCTCCTATGGGCCCTTAAGAGTCTGAGTTGCTGTAGAATAGACACCGTGTTTATCTTTATATTTATTTTTCTTGTAAAACAGGAAATTGGAATTCAACTTGTGAGGAACTGTCTGGCTGTGTCTGAAGTGGGTAAATGTAATAGACCAATATTACCTTGTCTACAATGTTGAGCTCCTATATATATATATATACCATCATGCGTTGTGCTGGCGATATAAAACCTGCGCGTGATCTGTGGAGCTCATCCTCAGCAGTAATCATGCAAGGAAACATATGCTCGGTCGTTGACGTGATCAGAAAAAAAAATAAAAAAAATCAAACCTACTCATTGTTTGAAAATAACTCGACGCCATGTCTCCATATGAGCTTGGAAATGCCATAAGAGTAATCACGCTCCCACAAGTGACAGCACATTCCTCTTTATTACGCCACGCGGCAGCAGACGGCCTCGCACATTTTCACAAATGATTCAGTCTGATGTGCGAAGTAGCTCCATTTACTTCTTCATAAAGCGCCGCGCTGGTTGTTTAGCTGCAGTGATTATGTATGAGGGGTTTGTGGATCAATAATGGATGTGGTGCATTCTGCAACACTGTCCTGATTGATTCTCACTAAGACCCCGGCTTCGGGATGGATGAGGCAGGCGTATTCTGGCCACTGATGTGTTCACAGGTCAGAGCATCAGCGCCCACTTTCACACAGGGTTGTATATGAGGGGCTGAGCCACATCGATATCAGCAACATATAGTTTTGCTGTTCTTGATCTCTCTGTCTTTCCTATCGCGCTAACAAATAATCCAACGTGCGTGAAGAGAGGGATAGAAAGTCCCCGCCGTCCTTCCTTGACTTCTTTCTGCGGCTATTTGTCCGGCAGATTTGGCAGCCGTGGGTCAGCTCGTGCGGCGCCACGTCCCCGAGGCGGCCTTCTTGGAGAGCATCGGCCAGGAGATCACCTACATACTGCCCTACAGCGGAGCCAGAGACGGGACCTTTGCTCCGCTCTTCCAGGAGCTGGACCTGGCCATGGCTGACCTGGGCCTGACCAGTTACGGCATCTCCGATACCACACTGGAGGAGGTACAACCGACAGATGCACGCACGCACGCACATTATTCATAAGTATGAAAATATAAGTCAGTATTTCTGGACTCCGAGAGAATCCTTCTTGTCCTAGCTGCATTAGGAGTATAAAATCTCAAAGTCCTCCAACTTGTGGACCGTCCAAATTCTAAAGCAAACTTATATCAAGTGTGTGATGAAATTGGTACACACGCTGATTATTTTCAGAAATTCCGCAGGTTCTTGTCTCCCCCCCCCCCCCCACTGCCTGCTGCACTGGCTGAAAACAAATTTTCACGACGATGAAAACAAGCTTGTTTTTCCTCAGCTGGTGAAAAGTTAAAGATTTTAAGACGTATGTTTTTTTTTAAACCCGACGTCCAGAACCAGAACATGAAGGAGAATGTCTTCAATACTTCTTAATGTTTAAATGTAGATCCTCCAAACTTACTCAAAGTACCTCAAACTGTGTAAAAGTACATGCGGTTAAACTAAATATTATCCAAATATTTCATCTTATTTGTTCCACTGAATTATTTACACATTAAATTTAGTTTTCTTTTTGAAGTGTCCACAGAAGAAAGAGAAGCTAAAGCAGGAGCCGCTCGGTCGATGCCTATAACTTCTGTTTCATGTTGTTTTCTCTGAATTAATTCACGGAGTGAAATCACAGTCACGCTCTCAACAGAGAGAAATCACAGGAAGTCGCCTGAACGTCTCACTAATGGAGAGTTTATTCATTTTGACACATAACCTGAATAAATAAAGTCGAGTCACAGAGGCCGGCTGGCACACGCTCAAGGTCAGAGCGCCACACCTCTGATCCGATAATAAGCAGAAGCTTGACATTGGGTCCGAACACACACTCTGGCCGAATTTGAATGTAAGGTCAAATATGAGCCATGACCGCAGCTTTAGAAAAGCCCACGCGCTCGCCGCAGGGTCACTGGTTCGGAGTCCGGGCCCTTTACTAACACATGCTTTTCTCAATGCAGATCTTTCTGAAAGTGGCTGAAGACACCGGAGTGGACGCAGACATCCAAAGTAAGAGGACGAGATAACCTGGAGATAACCTCCAGCTGTGCCTGGCACTCCAGTGCACTCCCTAATAATCTATAGTATTTATTATTGCAGTATATACCATGGTATACTTCATACAGGTTAAAGCACTTTTTTTTTCACTCTTTGCACCAGAGACTCGGCCGTTCGCATAAATCCACGGTTTAGTTTATTTACTTTATTCCTCATCGGCCGAAAAACATTTCCTCTCCATCTGTTTTTTATTCTCTGTTCGGTTCCCTCCCCAAAACACTTCGCTTTTCACGTTTTTTTTTTCCCCAGAAAATCGCTATTGTTTCATGTTCCGAACACACCTGGGCCGCCGCTTCAACAGGAAGCGGTGCGGCATTGTGCAGGGCAGGTAGCTGCTCTTATTGTTATTTATAACCCTAAATTGGGTCAGGCCCGAAAACAACATATCTTATTTGTTTTCCCACAGCAACAGAGGAGCCGGTTGTGAGAGACTGCAAGAGAAGCTCGCGCATATCCAAGTGGAACAGCGTCGCCAGCATCCACGCTGCATCCGCCCAACCACAAGTCCCTGGGATGAATGGCAAGTTTCAATTTTCAGTTCAACTTGTTTGAGGGTCTTTAACAATGCAGGAAAGTGCTAAAATAATTGGCTGTTCATGTGCTTTAACTTCGTTATTTTGTTAAATTGTCCATTATTCCGGCTTGATTTGGGCTCCTTTCTTTTTTATCATGTAGAGCTGAAGGAACGATTTACAAGCAAAGCTGAAGGTGGGTGTTGTGTTTCATTTTTACTCCAGTCCACCTCCAGTTTTATTACTGTACGTCCTGCGGGTGTCTGTTTTTTCCTGACAATTATTAACTTGATTTACCTTGGCTTTAATTTGACTGTTCCACCTCAGTAGCTGTTTTGTATAGAGGGCATAAACAAGAGCTTGTTCTTCACAGGAAGTCATTTTTCAGAAGGGGCGAAAAAAAAAAAAATTGTTCTAATTCGCGCGCCTTCACTCCAACTGTCTTTTTCGCCCTTTCAATTATGCCCACATGAAATAAATTCACTTCTCGCGTCTTTCATCTGGGAAATGGGTTTCAATCAGAATATGTTTTATTACCTGAATGACTCATGTGGAAAGATTGTGTTTTTTTATTTTATTTTTTCTTAAATACAATCCTCTGGGAGTGTAAGACATAAATGCAAGGTGTCTCCAAAGTCCCTCCTCTGAATACTGCGGGTTCCTGTCCACTGCAGACTTAAAGAGGAGCGCCCCTGTCAGTGGGAGGGGATCCAGCGTCATCACCGGGTGGCAGCTGATCAGGAGGCAGTTCCTGGCGCTCTTCATCAAGCGCTTCCACCACGCCCGCCGGAGCCGCAAGGGAGTCATTGCCCAGGTAATGGCCTCAGTCTGTCACATTGATGAATTGACGGGTTACACTCGGAAGGCTGCACGGGGAGGATCAAGGCAAGATTGTATAAAATACATGTTGCCTTTCAAAAATCAGTTAATGACACCTGTGATGGAGGAGGCTAATTTCGGCATAGTGGCATCATCCATCTTGACGGAGCCAGTACTTTAAGAATTCATCCTGCCGGAGAAGAAATGCAAAGTGAGGAGCGGAGCTCAGGGTGATGATGTAACGCGGTGTCAATAAGCTGCACAGACAATGATCGGCGTCGGCTCGTGAATGAGTCGCACCGGAGAATTCCTGAGGGACGGAACCAGACTGAAGACGCCAGGAGACATGGGCGTGTTTACCGCTGATGGGAAGAAGAAGAATTTTCTTTTTGCCAAACCCGTGAAAGTTGTTTCCGTGGCCTCGGCCTCACCTGATCCCTTTGATTGGCACCGGGACGCTTCAAAGTGACTGCAGCGATTTGTTTCTCTTTCATTTTACTTGCTAATCATGTGTTTTCATTAGCCGCGTATTAAAAGTGATAGCGCAACAATTACGCCGATGACAGACTTCTATTAGCCTATTAAAGCTACGTCTGTATTATTTTGTTCCACCGTAAACACGATTTCAAAAGTCAAAACCAATAAAACGGGCGCAGTTTAAACGAGTCAAAACCAATCAGGCTAAGTAGCAGTTTCCAAAATACTTAAATAATGTATTAACTTTTAAAAACTGCGTTCAGACTCAAATTGTTTTTGACACATGCAAACCAGCCCCTGTGTAGAATAACTGCAAGTCAATGTCATGTGACGCCATCAGGCGTTAAGTGGAAGTGACTGAATCGCAGCTCGTCCAGTCAGTGTGTGTGTGAGAGAGAGAGAGAGAGAGAGAGGGATGTTTCACCTCTGTAAGGTGTATGAGTTGTTCTTGTAATTTGCAGCCGTACCAATCCCCATTAGTCACTGTCAATCCCGGACGTCCCCGAGGCGAGAACCCCGAGCCGGATGGAAAGATAAGCGTGTGAGCGTGTACGTACACTCTGCATGGGCACACCACCTTACTCCTCCTCCTCTTTATTCTCTCGGCTAAGGGTTTTCACCCCCCCCCCCCCCCCCCCCCCCCCCCCCCCCCCCCCCCCCCTCCCACGTCATGTCAACAGCTCCCATTGTCAGCAGATATGATTGTGCGGTGAGGTAATCTCCCCCGAATACAAGCGGTTCGGGGAATATGAAAGAGATTATGGCGTGTAACACAAAAGCAGTGATTTATGGGGATGAAAGTTGGGGACAGGTGGCTCTTGGCAATGTCACCGCAGCGGAGAGGCAGGGACTGGTGGTGCCGGGCTCACACCGACCTCACCGCAGTGCCTCATTCAGCACCACGAGGTTGAAGTGCAAACACAGTTGATTCTGTAATGCAGAGTCTGTCTGTGTTGCTGCTGCTTATTCAGAGCAGCTGAGGCTCCTTTAAAACTAAAAGTACCTTGAATCTCATATTGCTTTTCATCAATTTCCTGAACTTCCTCTCACGGTTTTTATTATTAACTTTTGCCTTTGTAGCCAGTCAACCAGCTAGATAATGAAAGTGGTGCAAATGTGTGTGCAGCCTGAATGACAAATACTCTAAGTATAGTAATCCTTTTATTTGTGTCGCCCTTTTCTATGCAAGTACTAGAGTGCTGGTCAACAAATTCCCAAATAACGAGTTAGATAAACATGATGAAAGTCATTGGCGTCATGTGATAAAAGCTTTTTAAATGGCTTGAATCAACATGTTTGCGTGGAGTGAAAGTGGCTGTGGGTCAAACTCTGGTGTTGAATTTCAAGTGGACTGTTCCTAAAAGTCCTTTTTTTTAATTCAATTTGACTGAACAGACGTAGACAAGCCGTTTATTCTGCATCACTGTGAATTTATCGTCCTTGCGTTGGAACATAACAACAGCTTTATTGAATGCTTACCGTTTGTCGTCTGAACGAAGTCGTCATTACCGAGACAGTAAAAAAAATATCCAAGGTGACGCCATTATCCTCTTAAACACAAGGTGCAGCAATCATGCAATTACTCGAGAATGAAATTGGAGAGGCGGAAATGTTTGTGGAGGAAACAAACTCTAATGAGCTATTGGACTTTGCAAGAGAAGAAAGCGCGTCTTAATCTTGTTTTGTTACTTAAACCAATTCTGCGTATAATCCCAGCCCTCTTCTTTAAATCCCCGCCAAAGTTTAGAACGCTATAAACTCATGCATTGTTCATGGGAGTGCTTCGGCTTTGTGAGCGTAATGACTTCTCCCTGGTTTTTTTGCGGCTCTCTCTCAACGGAACAAGTACCAGCTGTCACCTGCAATTACTGTTGAGAGAGAGAGAGAGAGAGAGAGGAAGGGAGCGGGTGCAGGAGAAACAGAAAAGTTCTTTCTTGTGTCATTAAGCTTTTCACTCTCATCGCGGCTCTTTATCTTTCTTCCAAGGCCGCGCTGTAATTTTTGCATTTCCAATCGGAGCATTTTGAATTGGGCCCGGGCAAATTGCGCCGCCCACAATTAATCAAGTGTACGCAAACCTTTCCCCGAAGCGTCGTGCACGTGCGCGCCCCCGACCTGCGAAGCGATTACACATGGAGGATGCGCTGCGTACTTTCCCGCTGACCTTTTCGTCAGCGCCAACAATGAAGTGAAATGAAAAAGACAAGTGCATAATGGAGGGGAGAGGACTGGACGGGTTGGGGGCTGGGGGGGAACGTGGCAGCGTCTGGTTTTAAAAATAAAAACGCACAAAAGACAAGAGAATAGCAAGAAACTAATTATATCTGAGCGGCCAGATGGTGGTGGCAGTGTAGGAAGTGTTTAATCAAACTCATAAAGCATTCAGAGGAGCCCAAACACGGTGGCGGGGAGAATATTAATGTGTGCGCGTTATCGCGCTGGTCTGGTTGAAGGCAGTCACTTTGTACTGTGGGGATCAGCATCTTGTAACCCTATACAGTTCCTGTTTTTCAGTGAACTGATATTGATTCAGCTCAGAAAATACTTTTTTTTCCACATTGTTTTTTTATTTTTTATTTCCATCCATCATCCTTCCGTTGTATTTCCACCACAACCCATAAAAAGATAAAATAAGTGTTTAATTAATGTTTCACTCCAAGTTTCCAGTCGCAGCAGGGCGGCTGTCTGAAGCAGTCATTTGGTGTTTTGACAGGAAACTCTCCTCTCTCCTCCCAGGTGGTGCTGCCTTCTTTTTTCGTGTGCCTGTCTCTGATCTTCTCACTTATCCTGCCACCATTCGCCGAATATCCCAGTCTGGAGCTGCAGCCCTGGATGTATGACCTCCCTCAGAGCACATTCTACAGGTAACTTCCTTTTCTGTTTTATAAATATATATATTTATTTATTTTTTGAGTCCTGTACGTGTTTTCCTGGAGGGCCTTTACAATATTTATAAAAACACAGTTCACGCTGTCAGAAGTCCTTCGTATGTTTGTGAGCGATTCTCTTGTGTCGTACAGCATCACGGTTAGAAAAGACGACGCGTTGTGCTCGCTTGTTGCTCGTTCGCGCGCTATCAATCAGACTGCATCACAGAATCTTTCCCAGAGTTCCCACAGCGATCACTGTCATTTCTCCCCCGTAATTATTATTTTCTGTGACAGTGAGCATTTCTCAGACTTCAGTCCTGAGCTCATCATCTGTGACAGATGGAATTACTGGATCTTTAACACATGTTTCTGTCTCAGTTCTGCAGTAAAGACAGAACTTGTTTTATTTCCTCTGTAGCAGCAAATGATACCTGGAAATAATCCTGAAATACAAATGAGCCCACATGTTTTAACCTTAAAGTTTCAGGGAAGGAAATGTCAGACCAAGTGTCTTCGCTCTACGTATTTTTCCCCTTTATCCACTTTTGGTTCTTTACAGAATTCTCATATTCAGGGCTTTAATATGACTCGGAAAAAAACCTTTACATCAGCACATTTACATATCAATGTCCACACTTTCCCACAACTTTTATATCCTCTTTTGTAAATTGAGATGACACAATCATTTCGGCTCTCAGAGGTTATTGTCGCTGTCGCTGTCGAGCCAAGTGGCTTCGCTCTCCAGAGCTTTAGGGAACACCGTTTTTCTCCACTCTGGGCACTTTGCAAAATGTTTATACCCGCTGCCTCAGTTTTAAAACCGCCCAGAAACACCTGAGTGTCAGCAAATATTTAGATATTGTTTTCAATGTCCGCGATAAAAACGTGACATTTTCCTGCAACTTTTTATGTGCTCTCTTTGAGCTCGAACCCGGGTTCTAACTCTCGGCTGTTCGTTTTCATTGTTCCTGTTTTATCGAGGCAACAATATTTTTCAAGGGGAAAGAGAACTCCTAAAAAGTTATGTCTCCTGTTATCAGAGGTGCAGAGTGTGTGAATAATTTGAGGAAGACCTGGGTGGCTGTTGGAGCTACAGTGAATGAACAATATACTGCAACCCTGCAAGAAAGTTGCACCTCGGCGACAGGAAATCAAAGTAAAAAGATGTCACGGCGCTGGCGTTCGTTTGCCAAGAGATTTTTGCATCGCAGAGGTCATCAATCTGGACACTGTCCTCTCCTTGGCTGCGGCTTGATATTCTGTCAGTGGGACTTAGAGACATAATCGGTGACACGGGACAGCCTTGGTCCACATCAACAGCCTCTGACTTATTGCTGAGGATGTAGATAAAATAGAAAATGACCCTCAGATGTGAAGGCCTTTCCTTTAGATCCGTTTCTTCTCAAAAACATGGTTATTTTGAGTATACTGACTCTTTACATTGTGATTTCACAGCTTAAATCTTTTCATATTACAAATAATGTATGTACTGAGACTGTCATCCTTTGTCCTTTTTCACCCATCAGCATGCAACTTTTATTATGACCAGTGTCCAACTTGTGAGGCAAGAATCTAGAAATATTATCCACTTTTGGAGCATTAATTCACTAAACTTTCCTGAACTTCAAACATTTTTAAAGGGTTCCACAATTCGAATGTGCTCAACAATGTGCTTTTATTTTTATATTTATTGTTAAATAGTTATTGTTAGTATGTCCAGTTTCAAAACAGAAACATTAAACACAGTCTCCTTCCAGGAACACACTCGCTCAGGCAGTGCTTTTCTCTGTCCAAGGTGCTGAAACATTTTAAGCACACTGTCGCTCTCCATGGTGCTGAAACATTCAGACCTAAAGTCTGCTTTTTCAGTTGATTTCCACCACGTGGTGTGCATGGAGGAGCCATTAGAACGTAGCCCCCGACCATTTAGCCATATGCTACCAGAAACACAGGACTCATTGGCCACTGCTAAAAGCACCCAGGCAACCAGCGTAGCAACCTACCTAACGACAGAGAGCTCTCCGTTTAAACCATTAAAAAAGACCTTCACACGGAATCCTCAAAAAAAAAAAATTCTTGATGTGAATTCATTAATTAACACAAAAGCATTAAGTAAAATCCTGCTTCAGGATTAAACCACGAGCAGAACATTCATTTTTTTTTAAAGGGGGCAGTTCTGTGACCTCTTCTGGAGTGATACACTTAAAAACTGCCTTCTTAATTTTTATGACATTCCCCTCGGCCGATCGCTAAATATTGTCTTCTCTCCACTGACTGTAAAACAACCTACTTAGTGACGAGCGACTGATTAATGCCTTTTCATGCATTTCCGTCCGTCCAGCCCGATCGGAGGAGCATTGTTGCACTCGTATACCACATAAATGCCAATGATCCGTTTTAGCCGGGCCTGATTAAAGATAATGATTGATCTCATTTAGAAATTCAAGGGGCTTTGGGCCCTGCTCACTAGTGTGTAATGTGTCACGGTGGCAACATTAAACCGGCTATATATTCACACCCATTGTTTTTTTTTGTTTTATTTTAATTGGAAAAAAGACACAAGAGCATGGACCGTAATATTTACACTTCAGATAACAGGACTGCTATTTTTAATTTCATTTTATCCAAAGGGATTTGTGTTTTTGTGTTTGGCTTTTATTTGCCTGTCTTCTGTTGTTGTGTGTCTGAGCTCCGTCTAGATAAACTCTTCATTAGTTCCACTGTTGCTGTGTGTGCACAAGTCTACACTTTGGAACCGTCCAATAGTTTTATTACCTTGAACAGCGTGCTAACCCAGCCATTGTTAATTGCAAAACAGATGGCTGCACATAATCCATTTTTACAATCGGACCACTTCAATTGCACTCACTGGTGGCCAAGGAGGAAATGGCCGTGTGACCTTCATGGAGACGCGTCTAAATGAGACAGTGAACACTGCATTAATCCAAACGGTTGGCTGGGCCGTGACCACCGTTGGCAGAGGGCCACGGCGATAGTCTTTCTGAAACGCCGTGTTTTCACTCCCACAGCAGCGCTAAGATAAAAGGGGCAGAGTGTGTCTGGCTGGTAATGAAGATGGGATTGGAATGTGAAGATTGAGACTGGAGGCTCAGGAATGCACAGGACACTCAGATAGTGATGAAAGGCTGCATGCAGAATCTCACACCTAGACAGGAATGCCCGCTGGGACGGAGATGTTCTGGGTTCTGGTCCGTGGTTCTTACAGTCTGTCGGGTTTCGGGAATCCATGGTTTTAATCCCGGGCCGAAGTAAAAGCAATGATTTTTCTCTCACTCTTGATGAAACGAACTCCAGCGGCAGGCAGCGAGTTTGTCCGTGACTGCAGCTCCGTTTCAGGGCCTTTGTGGAAGTCGAAATGTGTCCATGATTAATTGCCATCCCAACTCCTGCGCTTTGCCAGTGTGTAAAACAAATGAGAGTACTTGCGAAACCTTAATCAGTTGCGACGGGGGGGATACGTTAGAAGACTTTGGAAATACTAACCACTTCACCGTGTTGTCTTCTGGTGGAGGGGGTGGCTCTATTATTCTCATCGACCTTGAAGATGTTTGATTAGATGTATTGTTACTTCATGTCATCACGTGTTTGTACTTCCATGGTCCCATCGTTTATTTTTATTTGACTTGTGTGTATGTGTCAGAGCTTAAGACCCAATTTAGGGTCCGGCTTTGTTTATTGACTTTATGACAAACTGGCTGACGCTCCCAGATTAGAGACGTTCGCCTTTGTTTGGATTCAACGTCTTATCCTTCCAAATGTTTGCATGTGTATTAGCATTAATTATATTTCCTATTTCTACAGCCATGACGGGCCGGACAGCGTGGAGGTGTCTCGGGTGGTGGAAACGCTGGTGAACAACCCTGGGTTTGGGACTCGCTGCATGGATGGAAACCCGATACCGTAAGTTCTGATATAATGAAGAACGCCAACACTCCGCTGCACATGACATCACTCCATATTATTCAGAAGTTTCTAACTTTGTTGTGTTCACAGAGATCTGCACATCTCTAATTGTTTATACATGGAGCCAATCATGCATGTGTCTGTGTGCTGCAGAAACAGGGCAAGCTATTAAAAATCTAAATAACCCTGATCATTGGCAGGGAGCGGCCTGAACGATTTCCAAATCCCAAAACAAATGCAATCAATAAATAACTTGAATGGTGCTCAGTATAATTCTCTTCAGAGAAAAAATAATCCTAAATCAAATTCCTTCCATTATTTTCTCAGAAATTGATTAGATGCGCACTAGAGGACATTTGTTTCTTTCGCTGGCCGTTTTTTATCTGAGTATAAGCTGCAAGTTTGTGATACCTTGCTGCTGACACTCATGGTGATTACTTGATTTCCCAGATTAAAGATGAGCAGAGCCTGAATACTATTACCAAAGCTTTTGTTTGGTGCGAACGTTTGTGACAAATAAACAAGCACGACAACCTGGGGGATAAAATAACCAAATCTATCATCAGCATGAGTCGAACAATGGATATCATTTTTAAATCCAAGAATAGCAGCTTGCAAAATTCAGATATCTTTACAATTCATAAATATATCACTTACACCTGCTGTTTGTGCAGACTGGCTTCCTTAGAATCGTGTATGATAGCCAGTTAATGTTTAAATTCACTGTCACCACATGTTTTTTTGCTTCACAGCAGGAGCACGGCGGTCGTCAGATTTTGTGTTCAGACGAGAGAGAATGTGATGGAAGTTAAGTGAATTATTCCAAATTCTGCCGATTTCCTCTTTCCGCAGGGCGTTGCCATGTTCCCCCCGCGGGTCTGAGTGGTTCACGCCCACTGCCGACCAGTCGGTCGTCGACATCTTCCTGAGCGGGAACTGGAGCATGTCAAACCCCTCCCCTTCCTGCCAGTGCAGCACCCCCAAACGGACCATCATGTTACCCGACTGCCCCCCTGGAGCAGGAGGGCTGCCTCCACCTCAGGTTAGTCCCTGACATTGACGCCGCCGCCGCCTTCCGGGGTGGGCAGATGGAAAGTTTGATCAGCCTCCGCGTCTCTAAAGTCCCCCCGAGCTCCTCCTGCCTTGCTGTCAAGCTTTGACAACATGTCACAGGGGGAGAAACCGAAGCGTGGGACGGTCAAACGGTGAAAAAAAAAAAAAAAAAAAATCTGTGACACAACAATACAATGAAAAAAAAAAAAAAAAATGCTGATCATGGAAGCTTCTGGCTTCCAGTGTGAAAGTCCCAGTCAGCATCATTTTGATTTGAAAACGTAAAGGTACTTACTAACCAAGGATACTGCGGCGCAATGCAAAATGTAAATCAGGCGGTTTTTATGCTACGTCCCTCTTGTGAAGCTGCATGCGTGTGAGAGAGCAAACTGAAAACACACAGAGCTGTCCTGTGCTGGTGAGTCAGCTGCTTTCCCGGCCCCGTTAAAAATCCAGTCACCGTATATCCACGTGTCCTCAGAACACGTAGTCCCAGCTGCATCAGTCAATACCAGTCCGTCTGGAGGCCGTTACTTTAACAACGCCTCAAAATCTAGGCAGAGCGGACGCTGCGCGGCCCCCGATCTGACGAGGCTCAGTGGGCAGGTTACAGATCCTGCGTCTCTGCCTGGCAGCCGCCACCTGCTGTGTGAGTGAGTCAGGATACAGAGAGAACATGGTGTCTCATTTGATGCTCCATGGCACTGCTCGATCCGATGATGATGATGAGAAACTTAAGCTCCAGATGGTGAAATTGCCGTCTCATGACACCTCCATTTAGTCGGAAATGGCTTTTTACCTGTGCTCTTTAACATATATTTGTATTTGACCTGTCCTGTCTTCATTGACCAATATTGTCATCTTCTTGGAGGCTGATGATGATGATGATGATGAACTCCTCAGCCCCCACTCTAATGTACCCCCCCCCGCTGCTCTCCAACGCCTCATTGAACTTATGCGCCGCTCGCTGTGCGCCTCTTCCCATGACAAGACCATTTAGGGCCGCTGTGACGGAGCCACCGTCCACGGCTCGTATTATGGGATGATTGTTGAGACAAACAGGAGAAGTGCCCTTTGTGTAACCTTTTCCTTTTCCCGACATCCAGTCCTGGCTAGTGACAGCACTGTCGAGGGCCCCCCCCACCCATTTGTTCCAGAGCGTCTTGCATCTCTGCATCTTCACCCAGGGCCATTAGGCTCTTTTCCTTTTTTTATTCGGCTTTTCTTCTTCCATTTACAATTTACAACCACGCTACTCCCATTTATATCATTCCAGGTGCTTCTCTCTTTATGAATTACCCCCGCTCTGCTTGTTCTACTGTATCCTGTCTTTGTGTATGCTGGTGCTCAGAGTACACTTAACCTCGCTTTGAAAAAAAAGAAGAATATTTTTGTTATGTTCACTTCTTTTTTCTTATTTTGTTCCAATCCAGGCCCTGTAAAACGACATTGAACAGACGGAACAACCCTGAGGACCCTGAGTTATTATCGTGCAGCAGATCACTGCCAGTTATCTCCCTCTGAGGCTGAAGGGACTTTAAAATTGGGGAACTGCTACAGGAGACTGTATAATGTGCATTAACATCCATAAGCAAAGCATATGCATTGCATATAACGCAGCACTTCATTTATTTGGCAGGGGTCAGTTATTTGGATCACAGGTGATCACCTTTTATTCATATGGGATCTTGATAGAGCGACAGTGCTCATGTTCGAGTTCATATGTAGACACTGTAGGGAAATAGTATAATTTCAGGCTGCATCCATAACCCAAATGTTATTGTTTGATGGGACAGTCCAGAGCCAGTAGCTCCGGCATCCAGTCCGGCATTCGATTTGCATTTTCAGGAGTCGAAACCTTTGCTGAGGCCCTTCAGCGTGGTCGTAAGCATTAACGGTTGACCATGGTCCTTATAATGAAATGCTGCCTCCTACCAGCGTGGAAGTAGCTCCTCCTGTAAGTGACAGTAAATGAAAGTCGGCTATAATCCTCCCCTGTCTCCCCGCTGTTGACGGCGAAGCACCAGAGGGCCGTAACGCACAGCTTGAGTTTAAAATGTAGTGCAGGGCAGAACATCTGTCATGTACAGGGGAGACGAGGTACAGATGAATAAATACAGTGGCGGTTATGAATACATGAATGAGATGTTGCGAAGCAAACACCTGCCCTTCACTATGTTCCCGGGAACATGCATTTGTCATCATTGCTCACCTGTGGTCAGACGCGCATAAATAAATGCAGGTCCGAGGAGCAGACCACCCACGGACAGTGAGCACATTTTAAGGATGTATTCCCTTTGACCCGAATGCCTCCCCCGTTGAATTAATCATTGCAACGCGCAGCGGCTCCACTCTAGCCCTGTTTTTGTGTCTTTTATCCCATCCTCCGAACATGCCCTTGAGAAACTCCAGAGAGAAGGAAAAAAAAAAAAAAAAAAAAAAAAAGTCAAAGGAAAAAGGAACATGGACGCCGCACAACGGGAGGTAGTGTGGAATCATTGTTTCCATGGAAATGGCCGGCAACAGTGAGCCCATTATCAATTCTCTGGTATTGACTCTTGTTCACTGGTGATATTTAACCTTCACAGATGAATAGGCTGTCATGCGTGTGGAGGAATTGATAAAGCCGCCACGTTCATCGCATTACGATTGATGTCTTTATCATTTGGAGACTGGCCTAACTGCAGCTCGCTTGTAAATTACTCTCCTTGGCCTCATCTATCAGGGTATTGAAGTTGGGCATCGGCTTTACCATTTGTGTCGAGGGAAAAAAAAGGCAGTTCGGAATCCGGGGATGCAGCGAGCGCTACTATCTGCTCTGTTCTGTGTTTTGAGACGAAAATGTGCCTTTGTTGGACTCTTTGAAGAGGAAGTGATGAATTTTCCACCAATGCCGTTTTGTTTACAGTGTGTGGCTGTTGGTTTTTCGCTAATGCGACGACTTATTTGTGTGAAACAACCTTGAGTCTCTCGGACGACAGCTGCCGCCGGTGAACAAAACCTGGCTGACCACACACGCCGGCCAGTCCAGACTCAGCCTGTTAACACGGCCGGGTGACACATCCCTCTCTCTGTGGGGGCCCCTGTTTGTGTTACTCTGACTCCGAACGCCTGCGGATCCATTTTAGTGTAGAGACAACCTGTCCTGAGAAAGCGCTCGGAAAAACAAAAGACACAGAGGTCATGGGATTGCGAGGGGAGGCAAATGGTGGACGAGGCGGCGGCGTCCCATTGTTGTGGTTAAACAACACCTGAGCTGGACTGACCTGTGAAGGAAGAGCCACAGCAGCTTTCCTTCCAGGTCCAGTGATAATCTGCAGGGAAGGTTTCTGTCCATTTGCTTTGTTTGTTTATCAGCAGGATAACGCACAAACTGCTGCATTGATTTGCATACAGCACGTTGCGACGATAAGACACGGGCCAAGGAAGAATTGTTTAGATACTGTCCTGTATCCAGAATTTGTTTTGACAGATTCCCAAGGTGATGATTCATGGATCTTGAAAAGGCTTGTCTCCATTGTTCTCATATTACTTCTTCGAATAATGTGTTGTAGTTTTCAGATAAGTAGTTCTCGTCGACGATGAAACTGATGTGACAGTTACTCCACAGATCCACCGTTGTGCATGATAAAACAATTAACCATACACCTTAACGCAATATGTTTAATTACAGGCGCTCTCCAAAAAAAATAATAATAAGCTTGCGCTCCACGATTTGTATTCTCGCTCAGAGGTACAGCGACGATCCAAACACGGCCTCTTATCTCCCCACTGCTGGAGTACGCCGGCTCATTCAACAGATTCGGCCGCTCCTTCATTTACATTTCACTCAGCCCTGTTTGCTTCCTCATCTGTCAAGCCGCCGCCGCGGCGGAGAACTGATGTCGCACAGAATGTCGAGCACACTGAAGCCGTTCGCGGGTAATGAACGAGCGACGCGGGCGCAGGTATCGCACGATCACGTAATGTTTCCGTCTCAGCCTCTCAATGGGGGTGGGGGGGGTGGGGATTTGAACCCGGGCCAAAACAATTAGAGCCACACAGTGTATGCTTGGGTGTAACCTCATTGTACGCACAGCGGAGTGGAAACGCTCTTATTTTGGGGGGAGTTTTGTTTGTTTTTCAAGTTCCTGTGGCTTTTCAAAAGGGAAGCATGTTTGTTCAGAGATAAGCCAAGGTTGCAGTGGCGCTCGTCCTCCTTATCTCCGATTCATAAACCAGATGGGTTCGTACTCTTCCCCTTCTGTTTGTTCTTTGCCTTGTGACTCCTCTTCTCCTCTGCTCCCATCATTTCTCAGTCCTCCTGATCTAATCTTTGCTCTTTCTTCTTTTTACTCAAAGTGTATATCCATGTCCTCTCCACTATATATCTCCGTCCACACCCTATGGACCGGCGCTGTCATCTCCGTAAGAATCCAAATAAGGGGCATAATGCGTCCCTAAAGGAAGTTTTGGCAAAGATTAATCCGCATGCCGTGTGTACCCTCGGCTTTCACCTCGATCTGTTTGTACACACGAGGAGATCACCATTGTAACCAGGGGGTAAATTAGTAAATTGCATTGCGGGGTGGGGGTTGGGGGGGGGGGGGGGGTGGGGGACGGGGAGTGGGGGGGGGGGGGGGGGGGGGGGGGGGGGGGGGGGTGTCTCGGATGCACTTCATCAAGCATCACTCTGCTAAGTAGCATAGCATTACCTCTCTAAATAAGCAGGGGTGAAGCAGCGTGAGTACGGGGAAGGATCAGTCTACACGTTGCAGAGCGTATTTGTCGCAGTGCATCGCGCCATCTCTTAATTGGATGTTTGAATGTACCCATTTATCCACAGAGGGGCATCTAATTAGGTCCTTTGACACATGTGGCTTTTTCAGCCTTGGCTGGGGTCTAGTTTTCATCAGAGTGTAATTGACTATTATGATGAGGAGGGTCTGGAGAGCGTGTCGCCTGGAGCTGGGAGCAGATCTCACCTGCACCACGTTTTGTTGATTTGTTTTGTTTTTTTTTTTGGTGGAGAAACGCGATCTGCGGCGATCCCCCCTGAACTCAACGCACATTGATCATATTACAACTCTTGCATGTTTTTTGAGTTTTTTTTTCACCTCTTTGTTTTCACATCTGACAGTTTGGGTTCTTCTCACTCTTCTCGACCTCTTTCCTCTGAAGGGGGAAGTATGTTTGTTAATTAACACCTCTTTAGTGATCAACCCTCTTTGTGGTACCGACACAACAAAGAGTCAGTGGCAAACAAATTCATTATGTTTTGTGTTTTTGGTTTCCAGAGGATCCAGAACACGACGGACACGCTGGAGGATTTGACCGGACGCAACGTGTCCGACTTCTTAATCAAGACTTTTGAATGCTCCGGCAAAACGAGGTAATGCATCTGACAGCCGTCTGCGTTTTGGAATGTCTGACAGCACTTATGAGACAACGCCACTTCCAAATGACTACCCTCGCCGCTGTTGTGGTGTTGGAGGGAGCACTTGGAGAAGGTCAGCGAGAGTCGCATGAATAAAAGGTGGACGTCCTTTACACCGCGCTGCCGTTTGTGTTTTCTTGACATCGCTCTGACAAAAAAGGACCGGGCCACACTTTGCCACTCTTCCCTTGAGACGCTGTCTTGCCACATGAAGACATTTGGAGGAGACTGTCATTGTGTTCTTTGTGCGCTCTTATTTTCTTCCTGGCTGACACTTCAGGTACGGGGGCGTGTCTGTTGGAGGAGTCAACTCACAAGTCCGTCTGACTGAGGACGCTATTGAGGTTGCCTTCAGGGACTTGAGAGACCTGTTCGGTTCATTTCAGGTAAGTCAAAACATTTTCTGTTCACAGTGAAGCCTGTTGTTGAAGCCACATGATTATCTGAATCTAATCCTGGTGCAAGGTCAATGTAACAGTTGATCATTCAAACAGCAGCGTTGGGAGTTGTCATCACTTCTGTGACTCCTCTGTTGTAACCGTGGGTCCATAATTAAATGTTCAGGCGGGAGGCGACTTCAGAAACGGTTCCTTCCTGTCAAGCCGTGCAGTGTTCCAGGCGCCTTGTGAGAGTGCTGCTGCTAATTGGAGCGCAGCGTTCTTTGTGCAGTTAGCTTTGTATCCTGGATACAGGTGGTGACGTTTGAAGTGGACGTCTGGACCCTGCTGCAAATGAGAATAAAAGGAGGTTTGGATTCTTCAAATCCATTCTGTGGAGTGGCTATGGCAACAGGCTGCGATTGTGCGGGGTCTTGGCGATGGATCACAGCCACAGAACGCCTTTGACTTTATTCTGATTTCACCTATTCAAGTGAAAGTACTGCTCTACAACTCAGATAAAAGTAAAGGCTCAGAAATGTACTCAAAGTATAAAAGTCGCATCATTGAATAATCTTTAAAGATTAAACAGAAAGACAGAGAAGAATTATACAGATTCAAATATATTTAAGAGAGTATTCATGATTTAAATTAGGCCAATGACACCCATCATGGTTGGAGGAGACACCAGGTGATGCATTATAAAAAAAAAAAATGAACCAAAATGAAAGGAACCGATCAATTTCTGAAAATAGAGTAGGAAATAGTTTTGCCAAATGTTGTGAGTATAAGCTAAGTCTTTGACTCATCTACTTCAGTGCAATAACACAATATTTGTACTTGACTGCCTCCCACGTCTTGAACCAACTTCCTCGTCCCGCCTCATCTCTCCACCTCTCTCTTAAATCCACCGGCTCGCTCATTAACATTTAAAAAATGTGGACGCTCAAACTACTTTGGAGACCAGCGCGTCTCTCTCTGCCCTCCGGCATCTCCGGTCTCATCCCTAACCTGGCTCCCTTGTCTGTCTCCTGGATCTTGACGCTAATGTGACTTTAATTCGCGCGGCAGCGATGATGTAACTCTAATGGTCGGGCATTAGCCCTCGCAGAGCTCCAGTCCTTCAGATTAAAGTGCTGCACTGTCCTTGGGAAATGTCTTGACTCTCCGCTGCCGCTCGGCAGCAACTGTGATGTGAGACACCGACGGGACGGAGCTGTGCTCTGAGACACTTTTGAAATCTCGGTGTAATTGCATTTCCTCTGTCCGGCAGGTACAAACGAGATTCTCTGTCGCAAGAGGTGGCGATGAGAACAAAGAAACAGCTATGAGCTGGGCATTTTGAAATATCTACCCCTTATGACACAGCGTGTTGTGTAGAAGGTAAAGATAACGTGTTCTCTCACCCTCTCAGGCAACACATTGCTGCATCATTAGCGAAATAAACTCCTATATTAATATCGACAAACTTCTCACACCGCCGGCGGCCACGTGTGAACCCAACATCACACAGGACCCTACGTCCACTGAAGTGCACAGACCCACTTTGGAATAGATACCAAAAAATGTCACCGCACACTCGAGCGGCTTGATCGCCGCGTTGTCGGCCTTGGCACCGGCAGGTCCGCCAGCCAAACCAGCTTTGTCATTGTCCTTGGTGGGGGGGTTTGCGGAGGATTAGACCCAGGCAGCTGCTGGCCCACTCCTCATCTCGTTTCAGTCGCCGCTAATCCTCGGGAAGGTCGCCTTTTGGCACCGCCTGTTGCTGCTTGGAACAAAAGCACACCAGTGTGTGGTTTAAAAAAAAAAAAAACATGAAACAGGGTTAAGATTCCGTCGCTTTTGCTGGAGGAGGAATTACCGACAGGAGCTGGAGTCCTGTTCTCCGCCTGGTGCATGAATAGGTAATGACTTGGAACAGAAGGTATTTTATTTAGCACAAATACTCCTGTCAGCATAGATAGGGGCGTGTTTTTCCTCCCGCCGATGCGGAGAGAAGGAGCAGTCACGCTGGGTTCCTGAAATGATGTGCAAACATGTGTTATGCCAAACACAGAAGGCTGGATCTATGGCTGGGCCGTGGGAAAAAAAAGAAGCAGCTCTGAATACATTAATACGATTTTTCATAAATTTCTGAGGCGGTCACAGCGTGGCGTGAGCGAACGACTGAGGGATGGGAAAAAGAAAGATGAGAAATGTTATGATCTCAGTCCTTTGTCCTGAGGTGACTTTACTCTTTATTTCCTCCCTCCATCAGCCCACACTCCGGATAACTTTCTTGGTTTTTCTCCACTCATCTCTTCCCCTCTCCTCGCTCGTTCCCTCCCTGCGGCCCTCCTCGTCCTCCGACGATGATGGCCGGGTCCAGCAGGAGGTCCATTTGCATTTATATCACACGTGTAATGTGCCGATTGCCGCGGCCTGAGCAGCGCGGTGTCAACGTGATACTTTGGAAATGGAACGCCTGTCATCTCGAGCCCAGGTCCCAGGGCTCATTTCACATGAAACGCGAGTGAAGGAGAAGCCTGAACCTGTCCAGTTCAACCATCCACACACTTTTCTTGACTGTTGCTTCCATTTTTATATCTGTATATGAACAGCAGGAGGCTTTGCCTAATTGGTACAGTAGGTCATTTTTTGTGTTTCTTGTTCTCTTCCTTCTAATTATTTCACACAATTTAATAAAAACAAAGAAGGAGGGGGGGGGAAGTAGCCTTAATAACAGGGAACAACAATTCTCCCCCTCGTCTGGGGGAAATAAGTGGCTCAGAACTTCCAAACACTGTCCACAAGTTTTAATTCTTGTCTCCCTCTGCCTCATGTTTTGCATTTCAAAGAGCACTAGTGGTTTTCCATGTGTATCCAATTAAGTCTCCAACTCTGAGCTATAATTTTTTTTTTCCTCCTTGTTTTCCTCATCTCCTTTAGGATAATGTCACTGATGAGCTCTTACAGAAGTCTGAGCTGCTGCTGAAGAAGCTGGGAACCAGGGACAACGTGAAGGTATCACATTAATTGGCGGAAGCCCCCTTTTGCTCTCTTCTAAGATTAGAGCCATTGGAAATGTACCGTGTTGAAATCAGGCTGTTGGGGTTTAGATTTGTCAAACTATTTCCCATATACTCTACTGTTAGAAATCATCATAGATCAGGTGGCATGGATCAGTTTCTAGCGTCCAAATTCTGGAAGAGATGTGGCTGATGCGAAACACTCTTATTTTAAAAAGTCTAAAATTGGTTATGATCCCAAAGCAAATTAAATTTGACATTTTGACAGCAACCAACCACTCCACTTATTATGAATTCATAAAATATTATTTAATTGGGAAATTAATCAACACTTGACTGCATGTGCTTACGGTTGTAAAGTCAGGGATAGCATCTCGTCACTTGTTCTCCTTGAGGTTTTTCGGTCTTTGCAGAGTTAGAAATGTAAAAGTAGCTCGCAATCATATTTTCTCACATAGCTTTCACTCCCACTGTCGCACCTCCTTGTGTTCCGTGCTCTTTGCTCTGATCTCGTGCACATCAAATGGTGTTTTAGCTGCAGGCGCCGCGGAAATTAGAGAAGAAAGAAGAAATATAATAAGGAGAAGTTCAACTGATGTCAATCTGTGTGCAAGAGAGCGCGGCAGAGGGAGCTGCAGACGGGCGCCCACATCTGTGTCTCCTCCAGTTTCTCCGTAGCCTGCTCTGTGATGCAGTGTTATGTTAGACTGACACTCAAACACCATCCGCTCTTAATTAACGCAGCACTATCAGCGGGGAGCCTGCTCTCTCCCGCTCTCTTTCATCCATTCTTTCTGTTTTCTGCACCCCAGCAGCCGCAGACTTCCCGTGAAAACAGAAATTGTGCAAAAGTGTTTTGATGCTGTCGCCGCAGCAGCTAGCACGCCACGCCATATTGGGATTTGGCCGTCATCGCAGGCTTTGAACTTGGAGTCGGCTGAAGAATTGTGTCATCCCGTCTGATGGAAAAAAAAAAAAGTTTGAGACGATATATGACCCATCTCCTCAGAGTGGATGAAATCAATTTGATCTCAGACAAAGAAACAAACCTGGCACATGTACTTTCCAGTTAAGGTCCGGGTGCGAGGAGATCCTCCGCACGCTGTTCTCGGCATTAAAGCTCCTCTCTCCCTCGGCAGGTGTGGTTCTACAACCAGGCGTGGCACGGCATGGTGTCTTTCCTCGGTGTGGCCAACAACGCCATCCTGAGGGGAAACCTGCCGGCGGGGGAGGATCCCCGCCAGTACGGCATCTCCGTGTCCAATCACCCCCTCAACCTGACCAAGGAGCAGCTCTCCTACGTGGCCCTGTGAGTTCATTAGACCAAAGACAAGGGATGGAGGGAGGGTGGGGGGGGGCGGCATGGGATGAAATGATCGTTTGGAGGAGTTTTTTTTTAACTGGTTGTCGTTGTCGTTCATGAGGCGCTCTTCTCTTATTGAGAGATGCTGTTGGTGAGTGAGAGGGACAGGAAGTGGAGGCAGCCGAGGACGGCGAGATGAGGGATTTGTTAGGAGTGCATGCACAGATTTCCGGACTCAGGGGAGCTCCTAAAGAGGATGTGGCGTACTTTCCCTCATTCCTCATCCCTGGGCTCGCAAGGGAGCGGCTCCCCACGAGAATCAGAGATTAATGACATGCTGAATCACAACACGCCAGCTCACACCGTACCACTCTGCCAGCTCCCTGCGCTGTCACGTACTTTGTTTTTTTTTTTTTTTTTCCCCGCGACTCACCAATGACGACTGATTTTTACCGCGCAGTCTCCGACATTATCGGGTGTCGATATTTAGCGCTTCAGCCGCTAAGCGACGTTAATTCAGTCCACGCATTTGATGGAGAGGCCTTGGAATGCATCCCACCGCAGCAAATTAACATCCAGCGCCGCAGCTACAAGGCCTGACATTATACAGGCCCTTCAATGGCTGCCACCAATCACCGCGCAGGAGCAGTTTTATTCGACGCTCGGCTGCTGCTGCAGCCCCCGCTCCTCAGGCAGGTATTTATGTAGTGATCAGGCGCTGACGACAGGCCTGAGTTAGAGAGGAAGACTGCGACAGAGATAATTACGGCGGCCTGACTTCCTGCCTGCCGCAGATTCAGGATCTCTCCCCTCTCCGCTCTGTGCAGAGTGGTGACTGGAATATATGAACTGTGATTCCCAGATTAACTTGGACACCCCTTAGTGGTGGAATAAGTGCACAGATCTGACAGTCATGGGGAGAAAAGGCAACTTGAGCAGATGACGAAGCAGAGCGGAGCTCGGTCGCTGCAGCCCCGTCCTGTTGATGCTTTTTCTAGGAACGTTGGACCAAATGACAAAGTTGTTCTCCTGCAGAGTTTTCAAACCTCCTTTCAGATGATTGATTTTTCTCAGAAACCTACCTTTTAACATCGATCTGCAGCCCCAGTGTGAGCTGAATTACTGTTTGCTGTGGTGAGCTTTGCAAACGTTAGATTTTGGATGATTGGAGTTTCAGACATTTTCAGGCAAATCGATTATTGCTGTAATGCAGTGGGTGCGACACTTTCAGGTTCATGTTCTTGTCCTCGCTGACTCACTATCATGGTCTATTAGGACTGACATAACATCTTTATCTCCCCCTGCCTGTCATTGAGTATTCTTTGAACTTTTTCATTGAATAGTTGAGTAATAGTCTCAACTTAAAGTAACTCCTCTCCTTTTTTTGAAGATTTTTGTTTTAAGTTGATGTGGGGCGTGTTTTTAGTTTGAGTCAGAACTTAATTTGATGTCAAACGATGTTAAATCTGTGCAGATGCATTTTTTATATTCAGGTTGTTGGAGTTATCCAAGTCAAGTAACTTAATGGTGTTAAAGTAGTTTCTGCTGTAGTGTGCCCATGTAAAAGGTTATTTAACAAGTACTTTTATTTCTTTGGTCGAGAGCCACCTGTAAAAAAAAAAAAAAAAAGAAAAAAACTTTCATTTGCAGGGAGCCTCGGACTTAAAAATGATTTTATATTTCCCATTGACGCCACATTAATGTCAGGGAGAGACAATTGCCGGAGCCGTTATATCTATAATCATTCTTCACTAATGACCTATTCTCTCGCCGGGTTTTGGGGCAGCAGAATTCTCTCATTTCGAGTGATGCTCTCTCCTCTGCTGGGCTTCACAAGCAATTTCAATGCAAGCGATGTCACGAGCCACAAAACTGTGGAGCGGTGCCGGTCGGAAAGCAAGTCGATGCTTTTTTTTTTTTTTTTTTTTTTAAACATCCATCAGAAATTTCCGGGCCCACTCTGTGCACCGCCGCTCCTCAAATGGCGCCAAAGTAGGTCATTCCCATTTCTGCCAGCAGCCTCAGAAATCGGCTGCATCTTAATTGCTGAGGAATATTCATGCAACAAATAGTTTGTCACCATCCGGTCGAATTTGAGTTGTAATTTAGTGGCTGTCAATTGATTTGACGCCTCCAAAAAAAAAAAAAAATCTCCCATTTCAAAACCACATGTGGTTGAGGTGGCAAATTGTGATTTACTTCTGTCAAGCTTCAAATGCCTCTCCGCGTTATCTGGAGAAAGCTGCATGAAACAAATAACGAAGTGGATGCTTTGCCCTGAGCCTCAGATTTGATAATTATCTCCTGCGTTCAGCCCCACTGCACTCCACCATCCAAGGCTGTGCACCGAGGGGAAAGCGATCCATACTGTGAAGCTCCGAATATTCATGCAACAAATAGTTTGTCACCATCCGGTCGAATTTGAGTTGTAATTTAGTGGCTGTCAATTGATTTGACGCCTCCAAAAAAAAAAAAATCTCCCATTTCAAAACCACATGTGGTTGAGGTGGCAAATTGTGATTTACTTCTGTCAAGCTTCAAATGCCTCTCCGCGTTATCTGGAGAAAGCTGCATGAAACAAATAACGAAGTGGATGCTTTGCCCTGAGCCTCAGATTTGATAATTATCTCCTGCGTTCAGCCCCACTGCACTCCACCATCCAAGGCTGTGCACCGAGGGGAAAGCGATCCATACTGTGAAGCTCCCCTCCCACAGCTCGTCTTCCTCGCTCTTCCATTATTAGTTAATTAGCAGATTGCATGTCCTCGTCCTCGCGGCAATTAGCATGTTTCATTCACGCTCAGATCGTCCTCATCTCCGTCCCCCCACTGTACGTTGACTTCCCAGCCCAAGCGGAGCTCCCGGCCCCTCAAACAACCTGTTGCTCTGTGCGTTGGCGCCCACCGAGGTATGATTTCATATTTACGTGCTCTAATTGTGTCTGGTTGGCGATGATGAATACAGCCGTGCGGGGTAACTTATTTAATATGCTAATTCCACAGTGGGAAGTCTTATGAGAGATTATCGCGGGGCGAGGGTGATGGCAAGGGGCGGGGGGGTTCGAGGAATACGCCGCGGTTTCATGCAACGCTAATTGCAGGCGGCCACGCCGAAGGACATTTTCAAAACATGAACGAAGAGGAACAAAAGTGAAATGAAGGTCAGCGTCCTGGAGGAGAAGGTGTAATTCGCTCCTAACACGACAGAAGGAGGTGCTTGTGTGTGGTCAACATTTTTTTTTTTTAACCGTGCTCCTCTGTTGGCTTTATAGGAAGTGGCCCGTCGTAATCTTTAAAAGCTTTTTTATTACGTACAAACGGCATTGGCAGGGCTTTCCATTAACGCATGTAATGCTTGTCCAATTAAGTCATCAATATTAACAAAATTAGTGGTATGGATTATTTCTGCAGGTGCAACACAAGTGGTTTAAATGGATCCTAACATTGCAGAGTCATAAATCTAATGTGTTTATGGGGAAATTAACCGAATGCTGCTTCAGCTCTGTGCCGTCTGGCCCCTTTCCCGTTTCCACTTTGATCCACTCACAAATGGTCCGTTTAGATGTTTCAAATTATTTAATACACACACGTGTTCAATCCAGAAACCTTGTTCTCTTTCTTGGTTTTTGATATTTTTTTAGTCTACGTGTAAGTATTTTTATTTATTTTAACTGTCGAGGAACAGATGTCTTGCATTTACATTGTTAAGTACATTATTGTACTGTTTTGGAAAAAAAAATTTGGAAAAAATAAAAATAGAACACATCAAACATAACTCTTATGCAGTAGTTATTTTATTAACAGAGTTGTATTTATATTGCCGAAAAAAAATTCCTGAATAAATTCTCGCCCGTGCTTTCAGTTTCATGTGTCTTTCATCCGCGGCCTTGTGCACAGCAACAGCTCCCCGGTCAACTTCCTGTTTTTGTTGTGCTCTCTTCAATCACAGGGCCACAACCTCCACCGACGTGGTGGTGTCCATCTGCGTCATCTTCGCCATGTCCTTCATCCCCGCCAGCTTTGTCCTCTTCCTCATCCAAGAGCGGGTGAACAAAGCCAAGCATCTGCAATTTGTCAGCGGCGTGAACCCGGCTGTGTACTGGTTGGCCAATTTCGCCTGGGACATGGTGAGTGCCTGTTCCTCACACTGATGCATCGCCGCTTCTTGACATGCAAATTCATATTCCCCACCGGCAAAATACATCTGAGACGTTTTTGAAACCTTCCGTGTGTTTTTCCTCCTGTCTGTGTTTTAAAAACAAACTCCATCCGCTGTAATTGATGATGCGGCTTTGACGCCGCTCGCTTCTGGGGGCGAAAAAAAAAGCATCACCCGGGCACCAGTCATGGGCTGAGGCGTAATTATCGACAGCGGCCACCCCTGCTGGTTTCGCTCAACAGGTTTCACCGGCACTTTCCCCCTGAAGCACAATGGAAGTAAACATTTTATCAGGTGCCTTTGGTAAAGAAGTGGCGTCAGGGCGCTCGTCGTTACGGCAGATAAATGCCGTCTGAGTGGAAGACAAATGGACCTGCGGAGCCAGTCCAATGATTCTCGCCCGGAGCTCTCTGCATTAGCATTCAGGCTCCATCAGCAGCGGGTGTATAAAACAAACTCCAGATTGAAAGCCCCTTCATACATGGGTATGGAGTTTTTTAAAACTGAATATTCATCAGATTATTGCTGTTTTAGCTGGAGTGCATCATTTATCCAGCAGCGGGGAATGAGGGCTTATTTTATAAAAGAGCAAACTTGGGGACTGTTAATCCAAGTTAACAGATAGCGGCATTATCACTTATTTTCAATACAAGTCTGTCGGAAAAATGAAAGCCACAAATTGAAGCTTTCATTCAGCCCATTTCAATCAAAAGCAATTGATTTTCAATTAAACAAATGATTTTATATAAATACATCAGATAAAAACCGGCATTTTAACCTCCCTCGGGTCAATGCTTCACTTAGCCACCTCATACCTCAATGGGAAGTATCTGTTATTCGCTGAATTAATTGGAAAATGAATGCCTGCTATGCTGAAGTGTTAATTAAAATGTCGTCGACAGATTTTATAATCACACATCGTTTTAGTTCGTTTGAAAAAAAAAAAAAAAAAAAAATGTAAAAGCTTTCAGTCCTTTGATGCGGTTATGAATGCTCTCCTATTCACAGGCTTCTGATGAGGATGAAAACAGCTTCTCATGTCTCCGTTTGTTTTGACAGTGTAACTACTTCGTCCCGTGTGTGATCGTGATTGTGATCTTCATCGCCTTCCAACAAAAAGCCTACGTCTCCCCTCCTAACCTGCCGGCGCTGATTCTGCTGCTGCTTTTCTACGGGTAAGTACATTAAAGAAAAACGCTTGATACTTCAGATATTCACCTGATGTTTGCTTTTGCAGTGAAAACAGGTTTAGTACTGTAGTTTAAAGCGGGCGATAAGGAGCTTTATGACCCTGAAATGGTCGCAAATACAAAACTTAATGGTCAGTTGAATCCCTTTTAATCTCTCGGGTGCAGAAAATGGCTTTTATTTTGAAAGTCTACTCTGTAATGTCTGAAGATCCTTTTCCCAGAGATGCTGGCAGTCGTAGTTTTCCATTCGCTGGGTTAGCCGGGGGGGTGCTGCAGAACTTCAACATGGTTGTAACCCACAATAAAAGCAGCCACAGTATGGGACCATAAACGAGGCCTTAAAAAAACAAGCGGGGTAAAGGGGCGAAGTTATTATCTGTTTACCGCACCACTCACAGCTGTAGCTTTATTATTTTAATCTAAATTGAACATAGCCCACAGAAAAGTTGCAGTAAAACTCAGAAACACAAACAACTGCCTTCCTGATTGGGCGTCACGCTCGTCTGAAATGACGACAAATTCTTCTCTGCAGGTGGTCCATCACCCCCATGATGTACCCCGCCTCCTTCATCTTCAGCACCCCCAGCACGGCGTACGTGGTGCTGACCTGCGTCAACCTCTTCATCGGCATCAACGGCAGCGTGGCCACCTTCTTCATGGAGCTCTACGACGACGACGTAAGTAAAAAAAAAAATAAGAGACGCACTTTCGTACGTGCACCATGTGAACATTGCAGAAGATGAAGCGCCCGTGAACTGCAGCGGCTCAGCAATTATATTTCCAGGTTGTAGCAGTGGATGTTTAATTGACTTGAATCAGACAGATAAACGCTCTGTTTTCAAAGCGGAAACTTTCACACGCACGTGGGCGTGAACCCACCTGTTATGGTTTTTAATATATTTCCGTTACCCTCTCTAGGATTTTTTTTTTTTTTTTTTCAAGGAATTATTTTCCCTTTTTTTTTTTTTTTTTTTTTTCAAAGGAATTATTTTCCCTATTCTTCTTAATGTTTAATCGTTTGGTGAGAATTGGGTCTTCGGAGAACTCTGCTCATCCATCTTTCAGCGAGCGTTCATTTTCACTGCGAGCTGCTTCGGTCTCCGGGGAATCAAAAGACAAAGACGCAAGAAAAAAAAAAAAAAAAAAGAGAAAACGAGCTCGAGAAGAAATGGGGAGGAAAAGAGAGGGAGGGCCATGTTGAGTTGACAGTCATTTTACTTTTGATTGGAGCTCAAATCCTTCATTTGAAGATAGAGACGTGGGCCTTTTCTGAAAATTGAATTTGTGTAACTAAGACTTCTGTGCAGCTTTTGTTCTTTTCTCATTTGATTGATTGATGATTAGTTACGCAACCAGCTCAACTCACCGATCAGCCTTTCTCCCTCATCTCTAATCTGACACCTCGGAGCCTGTGGGGACGTCTCCGTCCGCCCCGTCCTCTCCTCCCCTGACCTGACACGCCATGGGATGCTTCCTCTCCCCCCACCAGGCTGCCTCATTTGCATTCCGACTTTATTATCCCCGGCATTCATTACCAGTCTGTATTTTTGGCCTTTAAAACAAGCCATTGTATCTCCCCCCAGCACTTTATTTATCGATGCAGCGTTAGCGGGGCATATTACTCATAAAGGGCGCCGCCGGTGATAATTTAATGGACAGCACGTTGCCCGCGGGCAGCGCAAAGGGACAGATTTACGGCGCGCTCCTCTTGTCCGAGGCATTAGAGACGTCGATGGCGTTCGTACGAGACTCGACGGGGACACGGGTCTGCGATAATTCAGATAATTCCGACTCGATTCCGACACTGATAAGGGAACCTGTCGGATCGACATCAATCACCGACCCTGCCGGTTTTTCCACGTGCAAAAACTCCTCACTAAATACGGAGCACGCTGGGGACACGGCAGAAACTGAAGATCCTCCGCACGACAGCTCAATTCTGTCAGCTCCTCCCTCCCTCTGACTCCTCCCATTTCAAAGCCTCGTCAGCCTTAGCGGTGATATTACTTAAACAATGTTGCCGCAAAGTAAAGCTACAGACTCCACTCTGCTCCCTGTCTTAAAGCGCAGGGTGAGTCCACATCCCCTTTTTTTTTTTTTTTTGCCAGGAGAGGAAATAGCAGGAGTAACAGAGTGAGGAGGCAGAGCTGCCCTGTTACAGTCTCTCTGCCCCAGTTTTTGTCTCGAGACGAATGGGAGATTTTCTGCCCCCCCCCCCTTCCCCCCCAGGACTGTCCAGCTCCCTGCGGATTGCATCAATCCCAGGCCGCCTCGAGTGCCTGGAGCAGAGTCTGAGTCAATACCTCCACCACGTGCCACTCAGAGATAACCACAGGCACAAAGAGATGTGCGCAGGATAAAAGTAAAGGTGTGGCAAGATGGCCACAGACTCCCCATGGCAGGAACAAGACGAGTTTTACCTTGTATTCTTAAAAACAAACTGGAGCTGCGTTCTGTGTCCGTCTGCTCCCATTGTCATTGTTATGAATGAAGCCCGTGCTCTGGGAATAAGCCCAAGTGGCGATGTGGGTCAGATAAACGCCGTCGTGCACCACGCCACCTTCAAAAAGCATTTGATAGTGATTTATGAGCACGTGAGGGGTGAAAATTGTCCAGCGTTTTATCATCCCCCCCAGCTAAGAGCCCCTAACGTCTCCTTGATGAACCACCCGGTCGAGAGAAGACGTGTTATTCCACGTATTGATCTCAAATTAAGTCCCGCTTTCTTTGCATCCCTCCGCCGGATGCTGGGGTCGCTCCCAGCCAAGGTCACAGCGACTGTTTATTTATTTGACTTTCTCTGTCTCTGCAGAGGCTTAGAGTTGAATGTAAAGAACAGCAGTGCCTTCAACAAATCCCTGGATGTAGGTCTGCGTGTGTGTGTGTGCATACTTGCCAACAGCAAGCGGATAAAAATATGCAGGCAGGTAGAACGAGGCAAGTATAGAATGTTTTTTTTTTTTTCATCTTCCTCCTGTGCTGCTGTCAGGAAATTGCAAACATACAACAACTGGCTGTAGCTCAAACTGTTGATTATGTCCAGCTACATGCAGACATTATCTCACATGTGCATGCGTGACACGGGGCCCTGGCATGGTGTTTCATAAACAATAATAATAATAATAATAATTGATCGTTTTCTTTCATAACGTCAATCGAGAGGAGTTTATCTGATACCCGAGTCAGTCTGAGGATCGAAGACGAGTGAACATTTGGAGTTTATGGGATAAATATTCCGGAACTGAACAAAAGGCTTTAAAAGGTTGGAATCTAGACTGCTGACGCCTCGTGTAATGTTGTGACAGGCTGTAAAAACTAAAACGTCTGCCAGCATGATTCTGAGATATTTGGAAACTGCATCATTTTTACAGTCCTTCTTGAGCACAGTTTTAAACTTTTCCAGTTTGTCACTGTTCTCCCTCAGCATCTGTTTGTTTACCCGCTCTGGAACTTTGTAAACGCTGCTCTGAAAAACTCTTGCATTTACGCTATGGGAAACATTCGAGGGAACTTTGCAGATGTGCCCCTGCACTTCTCTGTTATCTGTTACTAAGCTTCCAACCTGTTTCTGAGACACGTCTGCGAGCTTGGGAATCCTGGGGTTTTGTGCCGGGGCTCTCCAGCTGTTCTGATCTCTCCAACTCTGAAACCGAAGGTCAGGAAAAATGTCAGGATCCTGGAGGCTGGGCATTTTTTTTTCTTTTTCTTTTTCTTGACCTGTTGTTTGCTCCGATCCAATCACACGTTGTCAACAGGTTTACTAGGGTTCAAGCTCTCAAACACTAAGTTTCAACCAGTTTCCTCCCGTCTTGGAAGATGGCACGACATCGCCATGGCACCAGCTTTGTTAATCCCTCCTGAGGGTCAATGGGAGCAGTGGGTCTGTCTCCAGCTGCGAACATCATCTGCCTCCAGCTTGCTAATTAACACATTAGATCTTGTTTTTCTTCCCGTAGAAAAGACAATTAGCTGTTTTATGAGTGTGGCTGTGCACTGGACTATTTCTTGGCCGTAAACACTTCCTGTCCAGACAACCTGCAACACAACGTGTTCATTAGTGAGCTGAAGAGACGCTGCGAGGCTTGTTTTTTCACGTTTTTTTCCGTGTTTATGCGGAGCTGAGACTAAATATTTATGTCTAGATATGAGAGTAAAATCCGATCTGTTTATTGAAGTCACAGATGGGAATGTTTTGTACACGTCAAGGAGAAAAAAGTAGACACGTGCAGTAAAAGGACTTCACAGAAATATCCTTGGCTGTGGTGTCGGTTCACTTTTTGCTGCTCTCATCCTCAGAGCTCGCTCAGTGGGTCCAATAAATCACAGAGCCGTCGCACATCCTTGAATAAACCCCGCGAAGATAATGGCCATCATCTGGAGATCTGCTTCACCGGAACGCAGCGCACCGCCGGCCCCGCCCCTCCCACCCTTTGCTTTGGAACGCCCCCAAAAACAGAAAATGATGAATTTATACAGTAGCCTCCCCCCGTGTGCGTGGAAGCTTTGAAGACTACGCCGCAATGAACTTGAATGCATTATGCATGAACTTCGCCTTTGAACGGCCTGCCGTGCCAAATGTACTGAGAGTTCGTCTTCCTCCCCCTTCCTCCCCTCTCACCCGTGTCCTCACTCCTTCCTGGCTAACTGTGCTTCTTGTCCTCGTATGAGACACTTTCATCGTTGAATCGTGATCACAAAACAGGAGAGAAGGACTGATCTTACGCTTTAGTTTTGTGTTTGTGACTACCTGTCTTTATTTTTATTTCTTTTGTAGAGCACAGAGGTGGTTCCGTGTTTTTGTTTCCTTCGGATGCTCCCTCTCCCCTCGGTGCCCATTTTACGGATAACACCTGCTTACGCTGCACACGCTCAGCGCGACGCCGCGCCGATCACACAGCGTGTTCCCGTAGCGTTCGCTAGAATTAGACCATCAAGGAGGTGGGAGAACTTAGATGCCTCTGCGCCCCTGCTACACAACAGCTCCCAGCATGCACAGGGAGCACGGGATGTTTGTTAATTATCCACTCTTGCGTCAGGGCGCCGCGCGTCGTCGCCTCCCAAACCTCTCCAGAGCCTCTGGTCCTGCTCATTCAAGTCGACTCCCCTGATATAGCACGAAGATGCAGAGGTTTCACACGCCGTTTATTTTTTGTGTCTCAACAGAGCATCTCCCGAGTCAACGACATAGTGAAGCAGGTGCTGCTGATATTCCCTCATTTCTGTCTGGGCAGAGGGCTGATCGACATGGCCAAGAACCAGGCGATGGCCACGCTCTTCAGCAGCTTCGGTAAGACGGCGCCGGCGCGATCACGTGACAGATGATCGCGGAGGAAAATAAATATTCACTTAGGATGTGAACTCTCAACCTGCTCCCACACGGAACCGATGCTCCGCTAAGATCAGATCAGGAGACTTTCATCTTTGAAGAAACATGTCAAAGACAAGAATCTGCCAACATGTCGATGTTTCTGAAGACACAAAGGAAGTCAGAAAGTGGTCTTTTTGAAGCAAACAAGACAAATTTCTTTGTGCTTCTGTTGTGAACTTTGCAAAGGGAACGACTCCAGGTTTAGAACTGATGACAAATCAAACCGTTGGACAATATTTTTAAATATAAGGGACATCAGCCTAAGGGATATCACTGATTTCATTGCCAACCACAGGTGGCATTAGAGGACGAATGTCTGAATGAGATTCCTTTCCCCTGGCTGATGTCTGCTGTAAGCAAACATTCTCCCCTTCCAAAAAATTAGCTTCATCCCTCTCGTTAACCAGGAATAGCCTGAGTCGTCACTTAACCAGCATGACCGCTGACACCGGCCCCGATGCTCCTCTCCAGGCGTGTTAAATTTAGACAGGCGAGCGTGGCTGTTGGAGGTGGAGCCGGGGGTTGAGGGGGGGCCATCAAGAGGCAAAGTGGCACATGAAAGAGGAAGAGGAGACGAATCTGTGGAGAGATGGAGCAGGAAATAGCGGTTGGAGGAATCATTTGCGGCAGCGGCGGAGAGCAGGGAGAGAAAAGCAATCACGAGTTAAAAGGGCTAGTGTGGAGAGGGGCTATTTACCCGAAAACGAGACCAAAAGCGCTTTCGTTTTTCTTGTCTCTCCCCACCACATCAGAGTGGAGGACTGTAGAAGCTGAGAGGAGGAGAATGGAAGATGATTGAGGTGGGAGGGGGGGGGCTGTCACCGGTTTAACTTGCATGTTCATTAGCCAAAAGAGCCTTCAACATGAAAAGTGCAGGATATCAGCTCTTTCCTCACATCACACAGGTGACAGGATTTATTTTTTTATTTTTTTTTATATTTTTATGGCTAAGTGGCATTTAAACTGCCGGCTCTCACCGCTGAATATATCCCAGGCACACTTCAAAGAGCTGACACCTCTCCTCTGACTTGTGACGAAGATACTTGGCTGGCCATGAAAGGAAATGTTCATTTTTTTTTTTGTTTTGATGATGTGTTTGCTAAATTCTCCCCCGAGTTTGTAGATAAGGGCTCAAAATTAGCGTCAAGCGACACATGGTCATAAAGATTTTGATGACTTAACTTCTCCTGTTTGTTTTTTTACGTGAAAGCCAGAGGCACGATGTTTTCCTGTCGTCTGTTTTTTTGCCTTTGAAGACCATCTCAATAGACTACGTCCAGGTTTGCTACAAATATTTCATATCTTACAATCGCATATAACTGATTATTTTTGGGTGGTTAAAGGTTGAAGGTCATGCTGCTGTGACCTTGTGTCTCTCGTCAATATGTTCCGATTTTAACCAGTTTTCTCTTGACCTCAAGCATCAACTGCTTTTTTTTTTCATGTCCAATTGACGTTTATATTTTTGTCTCTTGTCATAGGGGAGGACCGCTTCGAAGACCCCCTCAGCTGGGATATGGTGGGAAAGAATCTCTGCGCCATGTCCATAGAGGGATTTGTCATGTTTGCCGTCACCATCCTCATCCAGTACAAGTTCTTCTGCAGACCAAGGTAAACGTGCCTCTCACTTCTGATGAACTCATTTTCTAAAGAAAGAAAACAAAATCTTTTGTCTATCAGTCAGATCACACACTCCCCTCACATTCTCCTCCGGTGAAATTAGTAGTCCAAAACCACGGTTGCCATGGAAACTAACACAGTGGCTTCCACTTCCAGGGCCTCTACTATTTATGAAAACTCGCTGAGCTTAAACTTTGACCAGGATAATTTCTCCCGCGGGTTCCCGGTAATTGTAATAAATGGTGTTATGCCAATTGTGGTCGACTTCTCTCTGGCAGGCGTGTTTCCGGGAAGTCATTATCTGCAGAGGAGGAGGATATCGATGTTGCACGGGAGCGGGAGCGGATTTATCAAGGCAAAGCCCAGAATGACCTTCTGAGGATCTGTGACCTCACCAAGGTACCGTGAACTTCACTGCTGCCTCCATCCTCGCTCAGTAACGGCCCACACCGTTCCAAACTTTTAAAACCATCTCTCTCAACCTTTATTTAGCATGGAAGCCTCTTCAGAGACATTAGCGCTGATTCAAGGGAGTCCATTATTGTAAAAAAAAAAAAAGAAACGGGTCTCGAAATTAAAAAATGTGTTTTTATGTAGTGCACCTGAGGTATTCGGTTTGCGAGAGAAATTGCATCTTTTTTGACAAGACTCCATTTCTTTCGGGGTGCAAAGGTCTGTGCTCCTTTTGGAGCGGGGGGAGGAGGGCGAGCATAACACCGTGGAGATTAACGCTCCATCCAGCCACAGATGTTCCCTCGCTGCAGGCGCCGTGGCAGCGGGAAGTGTCACCACAGCTGGCTGCTCTGCAGCCCCCGGTGCCAACAGCTGGACAACCTAACAGCCTTTCCATTCTTGCCACCCGTTTTCACCCCTTCGCTCGCTCTGTCTTCCCAGCCTTAATCCGTCGATTGCAAAACAAGCGCTGGGTGGAAACAACGTCAAGTGGTCACATTTCAGGGGAAACTTTTTTCTAATGGGCTTAATCCTTCTAAATCTCATGCACTCTACTGTAAAATAAAACTGTGTAGAGTGTCAAAAACAACATTAACTGTGCCTGAGCCGGCGTGTTGTTGTTGACGAGCGGCTCAGCCATCGTTAATGTGCACCTTCATGGTTGACCTCATCTCTCCGAGATGGGAGGCAGTGGCCCATCATCACACAGAACCGTGGCAGACGGCATCAGGATTCCTCCTGCGGTGCCCTCATTGACTCCCACCACAGCTGTGCCCCATCCATTCGGGGCGCAGATAACAAATTGATCAATGGCCGCGCCGCAGCCGGGCCCCGTCATAAATCTGAACGTGCCTCTGAAGCGATCGACAGGCCATCAATCATGCGTCGGCGGCCCTGCTCCTCCCCTTCCTTTTTCCTGCGGCTCCACCTGCGAGCCTCCGCCCGGCCGCTGCATTAGCAATCGGCGCTGTAATCGATGGGGGCCGTAATGAAAGTGTGTCCGTCTGCGAGGCCCTTCCTGGCCCAGCGCTGTCACTTGAGCTTCCAGTCACTCACTAAGCTGACAGAGAATGAATTAGAGGAGCTGGTGTATCTGCGATGACGAGATGCATGCTGGCACACTGCGAGGAGCTTCCAAGTCCCGGTCGATAGAATATCTATCTTCATATTGCTCGTCTGCTTTCAATGGAAATGCATATATCTAATACCAGTAATGAGGACGTAAACATATTTGCTGTGGGTCAAGGATACACAGAAATGAGAAGACGGGCTTTGGATATTGAATAAAGTAACAAAAGTTTGAGAAACTACATTTGCATCAGCGGCTGATCCGCAACCTCCCAGGAGGCCCAGCACCGCTTCAGTCCGGCCACACAGGTCAGGACTGTGGGTGATGACAAATTGGGTTTGAGTGACACCTTCAATTTAATTCCCCATAATCCCCTTTGGTTCTCTAGCTGTCCATTTCTCATCAGTAAGAGAGTGGGTGGGGGGGGAAGGTTCTCAATCGGGCGTCTATATTTAAGAGCGTCTCAACTCCTGCCATCGGCTTCTCTCGACTGTCTCATCTGATTAGACGTCGGCCTGCTTATCAAGACAGCTGCCGCCGTGCTCGAGTCAGAAGAGAATTATCCTTTAATTGCCTTCCTCCGCGCACGTATCGGCTCTTTGATGTAGCTTTAGCGCTGCAAACTACCACTAAAAAGTGCAGCGGGTAACGCAGGTTGATAAGTGCTGAGTGCAGCTGCCAGATGGCGCGGAGAGAATGATGGATCTATGCAACTCGGGCTTTTATCAAATGCGTTTGATGTGCCAACTGTGTCACAAATCCAATGTCGTGTCAGGTTTGAAGTGGCAGTTCTAAATTTGCTTTCCTGCCCGGCACCGGCGGCGGCACGGACACGTCGACGCGTCAGCCGAGTGTTTCCGGATAGTTGTCGGTGTTTAGAAACTATACGCAGGAAATGTACCGAGAAAGGTGGCCCGTCAATTTTCCTGTCATTGAGCGTTCTTTGTTCCGGTTCTCTGACACGTGCCGACATGAGCTGCGTTCAGAGAAGTTTTCAACTTTTGTAAAACTTTGAAAAGCCGCTGGAAGTCATCTGTAACTCAAAGGGGCACAGATCTGTCCTTGATTTGGAATGCTAAATGTCTCAACTGTCACACTCAGCAACCACAACAAAGCCCTCATCGTGTCTTTCTGTGCCGGAGACAAGGCTGCTTTCCAGCCACATTGAAAATGTATCAAACCTTTACACGGTCTTGGATGTGGGACGTCTCATTTTGTTGAACATCGGCTTGTTTTCTCACTTCTTCCCGAATCCCCTTCACTCTGATTGGAGGTTTCTTTCCACTTGGAATCGTTCCGAGAACACAGCCTGTGATGGAAACGTGTGGGGAGGAGGCTGGTCAGTGTGGGAGGAAATGGATGCTCCTGCGGAAAGTTTTCAAGTGAGATGTGAGAGACATCAGGCACTTTCTCATTTCCAGCGCCGCCATACGATCTTAGCGGGATACTGGCTCACAGTCGGCATGTGAGAAGTTTCATTCTCCTGTGTCCTGAGATGTGAGATCCTTTCTTTACCTCAGACATGGAAGAGTTGTTTAAATCCCTTTTACCTTGTTGGTTTTTCGGCTTCAATTTGACCAAACTTCTATTTTATTTTGCTGTGTGAAACAAGTGCCCTTTTTCTCTAAAGAAGCGACATATTCTCTTATTCAGGTCACTAATACTAATGTTCATCTCCGCCCTCTCCTTCCCCCTTTTTATCTCACCACCTTTTCCCATCTGGCTCCTCGTAAATGTTACAAATGATGCCTTCTTGTCAAGATTTGTTTCCTTCACCTCCTGTCTCGTTCCTCCTTTCTCCTTCCACCCGCCTCTTCCATCCCGCCCTCCTCCCTGCTGCTCTGCTCCATCGCTCCATATTTTCCTCTGCTATCTCCCTCACTGTCTGCTCCCCACCACCCTTCCCCTGCCTCCCGCTCGCTCTTTCCCTGGCTGGCTGCTCGATTCATTTTATCGCCCTGCTCCCCGCAGGTATACCCTCGGAAGAGCACCCCCGCTGTGGACAGGCTATGCGTGGGCGTACCTGCTGCAGAGGTGAGACAACTGCTGCTGACTCACACCAACACCCTTTTCAAGCCCCAAAAAATCCTTTTTTTTTTTTTTTCCACATTTGCACATTTGATAACTTCTGAAATTCACCGACTGAACAAAAGTGCAGGACGTCGTTCAAGAATTCTGAACTGAAAGCTAAATGTTAATGATAATATTTAAGAAAAATTGACTCACAGAAATTCTCTGAGTGGGCTCTGCTGCCGTCTCTCCCCAGACTGAGTCGAATCCAAATAAAACAAAATCCTCCCGAACGCTGCTCCGAAAAGGTAGCAGGAAGAAGCGCTAATCTCCTTAACTGGATTGTTTAATTGCATTATTCCGCTGCCAAGGAAGTTTGAGCTAAAAACAAACAATACAGCCAAGAGAAGAGCAGTGCGGAGCGATGGCTTCGGGGCCCAGTGATGTTAAGTTCTTACATGTAGAAATTGACTGAAGGAAACGACCAAATACAGCTCGGCACGGTCTGAGTGAAGCATCCTTACTCAGTACTTTATATTATACGTGCGTCACACACACAGAGGAACTGTAGTGCCGGGAGCCTGATTTAAACATAATCCCAAATGCTGACAGGAAGTTGTGATTGGTGGGCTCTGTGCTGTTATCCATCCTCTCTGCCACTGTTTACCCAAAGCCCAGTGTAAATGCCAGCGGAGGATTGTGATTCACGGGCCTCTGCTGATCACACACTGCATTTCCATGCATTATTTACATCGAGCTTAGCCCTCACCCCCCCCCCCCCCCCCCCCCTCCCTCCGCATTCACAAGTGCAGGCCCCCCCCCCCCCCCCCCACCCCCTCCCTCCGCATTCACAAGTGCAGGTCACAAACAAGCGGGGGATCAATGAATGACGGGAATCAAATATTTATGCCCGAGCCGGAGCACCTCGGGCGGGTCACGTGGCTGCCGCGGGCACCGGGGAGAAGAGACGGAGCGAGGACAGTGTTTGTCGTAGCAATTTGCACAAGGAGGCAGGAATGCTGCAGGGACGCAGTTTTTTGTTTTTATTGTCACTGCGCTGTGAGTTCGCCGTGTTGATTTAGCGTTTTGTTTGTGTGCAGACATATCGCGGAATATTTGTTATTTTTGCTAAACATTGAACGAGTCACACATTCTGTAATCAGTGTATTTTCAATATTTACACACTAGAGAGAAACTTTATTCGACGCGCCCCGGATGTGCGAAGCCCAGCAGGCGTAGTTTCCTCCTGTTTGTTTCTTCATAACATGAGTTTTCCTTATCGACGCCTCCCCAGTGTTTCGGCTTGCTGGGAATCAATGGGGCTGGGAAAACCACCACGTTCAAGATGCTGACGGGAGATATCCCGGTCTCTGGTGGGGAGGCCTTCCTAAACGGATACAGGTGAGGTGCACACTCCCGCTAGTGCGAGCAACTCATCATAATTAGCCACCCAAGATGGCTGCTCAGGTGGAGGATGGAGCTGACACCCTTTCTGAGCCTCTCTACGAAACCCAGCTTTCTCTTCCTCAGTGCTGTTGTTTTTTTCTTTTTTCTTCCTCTGCCAGCTACTTTCGATGTCTCCGTCTTTTTCAACTTTGCCTCTCATGTCTCCCCGCTGCAGTATTCTCAGAAATGCTGGAGGACTCCTCTGCTGCTCCCCGTCTTTCTTCCTGCTCCTTCTTTCACATGCATCACTCCTTTTTCACATCCTCGCCCTGTACCTCGCTCTGTTTTTTTTTTCTCTCGCTTCCTGCTTTGCAGAATCAGTCGTACGAAATCTTTGTACACGTCAAAAAAAAAATACCTTGACACCATCAATATGGGATTCAAGTGCTTGAGCGGAGGAAGGCTTTCTCTTCCTTATTTTTAGGAACAAACAACGGTGTTTCTGTGCCTCGCTGTGCATCTGTGAGGCAGCGCATCCCAGCGCGGCTGAGCGTGAGCTGCGGTTGGGTTGTGCATCACACGGCTGCCATAGATGTTCTCGTATAAATCTGGTATTTGACAAAGGAGAGTAGCTGAACGGAGCGAGGCTTAACAAGCGTTGTTAATGTTGATTAATGCGGGCAGCGCTGTTTAAAGCAAAAATCCCAGAGACCTTCAGCAAGAACAAAAAATCGAAAAGAGGAAAACAGATGTGAGAACGCCTCCCCTGCATTCAGCTCATTACGCCTTGTGCACGTCGGCAAGAAGAGTGATCGGCGGAGGAGAACACGCAGCGTGTCTTAAATGGAAGCCTCAGATCTCCTGACAATTCGCCGTGTTATTTGTGATTGTGAGCTCACAAGGAAAAAAGCTGTCTGTCTGTTTACCGCCCAGCGCAACTCTGCTGAATGCTAAGGGGAAAAAAAAAAAAAAAAAAGTACAGCTGGCTACCTGCAGTGTTCACTGGCAACCTGCAGGAGCGGCTCACTGGCTTAGAGAAGTCTAAGAACAAGCTGACAGGAGCAGGTGGTTGCTGTCGTTTTACCTGCATTGCTTCTCTGCATCACCTGTATTGTCTATGTATAATTATATATCGTTATAGGTGACGTGCAGCCTAAATATTTGGAAATAGACAAAAGAAATAAAGAACATTGGGGTCAACGTGAGGAAGTGTAAAAATACCATCATGGTAAACACAAGGGAAAATAAAAACAGCAGATAGAATGTAAACAGGAAATGCATTCCGAGTCTACCAGAGTTTAGCATACAGACTGAAAGTGGAGGAAAACAAGCCTCTGCAGAGGTAAGAGAGAAAAATAAAACCCCAGCACCTCCAAACTTTGCTGTATAACAATTTTCTTTTCTTTTTTTCTTGACACATTTTTTTCCGGGGTTAAATATACAATGGCAAGAAAAGGGAATTGTGGCCCTTTGATTTCTCTCCCCATTTTATTTTGAAGCATATTTCCTTCCCCGTGCCTCTCACTTCCTGTATTATTAAATGGTAATCTCGGTGGAGGTGCTGTGGTCGTGGACAGATCGACATCTCATAGAGTGATGTCAGGATGTTCTGACCGTCGTTTACCGTCCTGAGCTTCCTGCTCAGGACGGTAAACGACGAAGACAGATCTACAACTCGAATGACCTTAAAACACAATCTCCCTCCTTCCGGGCGCCGATCGGGATCCGAACTCTGCAGAGATTGTGCGAAACGAGAGAGCCTATCACACCGGGGCAGGAATAATGTTCTGAATGTCCCTCCTGAGTGTGGTTCAGCTCTGATCCGTATCTGCCAGAAGCTCTTGTTTGAGGTTGCCAAAGGAAGATTCAACCAGTTATTCAGCCTCAAGGTTCACTCGCCTTCTTTCCAGCTGCATTGTGAGTGTTTAATGGCTGTGAAAGATTCTAATTGTCTGTGCGTTATTACCTTACGCACATATTTTGACCAGCTCATGCAGAAAACCAGATAATTCAAAAAAGGGTTCATTCTTTTTCTTGACACTGTGTGTATAACATATAATGGGTAAATTAGGAAGGTGCTGGGAGGCAGAGCAGAGCGAGGCCAGCTGTGTCCCTGCTTCAACCCTCTATACCTTACTATTATTAAAAATATTTAGACATCTATCTGATAATTTCAGTAATCTTGGTTGCATTGTTATATTACAGCTCAAAACACAAATTAGATATAAGTATTACTTTGAAATGGACCTGTCCAGCGTAATTTTTTCCTTCTGTCAAGCTCGTGCTACCACGATGAAAGACAGAGCTAGTGACACTAATGGTGGGCTGTTCCTGAAAAAGCCTGAGCTGCTCTTACCGCAAACCATCATCGAATCAAAAACAAAAGAAAACAATGTCGGACGAGCAGAGCTTTTACTACTCCACCTCGTCGAGATAAAGCAGCCTCCGGAAAAAAACGCATCAAATCACATTTAGCATCCCTGAGGCCGACCGCTGCTCCAAGAAAAAAATATGACGTGTGAGGGGGGGGGAAATGGATTCAACATTATCTCTGAAAAAAACAAAGGATCTGTAAAAAGGAGGAAGGGATCAGCTGAAACCTCTGTCCCCCTGCAGGTGGTGCAAGTATTAACGTTGTAGACCGAAGCAAAAGCCACGTCTCTGTCCTGCTGCCGCTGTTTCCCTGCCTCTAGCTGGTGTGCATGGAGCTGCATGCCTGGGAAAGATTTCAGAGATGGGATTGTTTTTTGCCGTTTGTTTGTTTGTTTATTTGTCTGGCTGGCTTTTCTGTTTCCCACACACCGATTTGTGGACACTTGCTGGAGACCAGGATGTGCAAATCGGCCACTCGGCTTTTCCCAATTAGTTTGGAAGGGTTGCAAAATAGACTAACTCGCTCAGCTCTGATTTTCTTGTCAAGTTATTGTGAATATTTGATTCATCTTTCCCAGCAAATCAATTTTAATCAGAACGCTCTTTGAAAAGCGGAGTGTGTACTTCTTGGCTGTATAACTGCTTTTGATGTATATTTCATGTCCTACTCTTTGTCTTGCAAGAAGAATTCAATACGGCCTTTAAAATATTTACCTGGAGCGCTGCCACTCTTCTCGTCCGCAGCATACGGACAGAGATGAGCGAGGTGCACCAGAACATGGGCTATTGTCCTCAGTTCGACGCCATCGATGACCTGCTCACTGGACGGGAACATCTGGAGTTCTACAGCAGGTTGCGAGGAGTGCCGGAGCCCGAGGTCGCCATGGTAACCGCTCATTCCTCCCCTACTTCTTGTCCATGTAGCTTTTTATTTATATTGTTTTATTATTGAAGAGAAATACCAGACATGATTCTCACTGAAGATTTTTACAAAACCAAGCTTATACAAATACATGTATTGCTTTTGTTTATTATTTGTTATCGTTAAAACATGCAATACTTTTGAGTTGGAAGGCGCGCAGGGCCGAGCTGGAGCACATGTCAAAGTGATAGATAACCTCAATGGGAGAAGCCATACATAATGAAAAATGGCCGGTGGTGGAGGAGCCGCAGCAGCTGTGGGTTACGACTCTACATTATTCAGCATGCCTAGTGGTGCGGCCTGCCCTCTGCGGCCTCCCTGCGCTCCTCTGCAACACTGAGATCAAACGAGGGAAGAGGCTGCCGGCGACCAAAGGCCTTAAACTCGGCGCCAGGGCTTTGATCTTATAGCCGCGACCCGATTCGGCGCTGCGAGCGGAACTCTCGATTTTTACGGCGGCCCGTTGTGCCAGCGCCGCTTTGGTGGCAATCCTGCTCACGACGAATGTTGAGGCGTCAACATCGAACATGAATACCTGGCGATACTGTGCACGCGGATGCTGGCCCTGATTGTGTTGGGGGGCATTGTTGAAATAGCAGGGGGAACAGCAAAGCACCTCGCCAGCCCGTGATTAAGGTCTTACAGCGATGCCAGCTGTCATGCCTCGTCCTTGAAAGCCACAGAGCTTAAATCCGTTGGAGATCCGAGCCGAAAGAGAACCCTTTCTCTTCCTCTCTTCAAAAGGTGGCGGAGTGGGGGATCCAGAAGTTGGGGCTCGTCAAGTATTCCAACAAATCAGCGGGAACCTACAGCGGCGGGAACAAACGCAAACTTTCCACCGCCATCGCCCTGATCGGCTGTCCTCCAGTCATCTTTCTGGTGAGCTCCGTCGGTGAAAATGTGATACGCTTCTGTGTTATTAAGACTTAAAGAGTGTAATACTTTGAATCAATATTTATGCGGCGCAGATGTTGGGATTACAGCAGATCAGTTATTTCTCTCTCCAAACACAGACTGCAGGAAGAAGATGATGGAGTGCAGGAATTTATGAAACATATGCTTCCCCAAAAAAAAGGGAATAAGTTACGGCGGCGGGGGTGGGGGAATTTGCAAATCCGCCCTGCCTTTGCTGGTGGATTACAAGCACATTACTCGTGGATGAGCGGGGTGTGTATTTCAGAGGTCACTTAGCGATCATGTTTTAATTCACGATTTCAGGGAAGAGCCGTAAAACACAGAAGTCGTATGTGTTTAATTCATATTCATCAGGACTTAAATCTGAAGGCTGAATCTCTAGTGATGGAAGATTAATGAAGGCATGACTTGGAATGTATTGCGTCACATGCTTTTAATGAAGTGGCTTTGATATGAATAAGGAAGTTATGGGGGCTTTGAGAACTCCCTGAGAATGAATTTTCACTACCATTATTGAAACCGTTTCACCCATTAAACCTCATGTGTATGAAGCTGAAATATATATATATAGAAGAGTTTTTACCCTCGGTTAATTTAAAATATATTGTATGCAAACAGTAACGGCTGTGTGACTTTGCATCTTTCCATTTACTTCACAACCTTTTGAACTGAATTGCTCAAAGAGTCCAATGAGATAAAGTTGTGTTGAATATTCCGACTAAAATAATGAGGCCCCAACATGTCAAATAAACAGATTAAACAGTTGGAATTTGGAAGGATTAACATCCCTAATAATGCCCTTTCCTCGTGTAATGATTATTCCATAATAAATGACATTTGCTGAATTATCTCTCCAGCCATTTCTGTTTCCTGGCTCGGTTCGCGGGCGGCACAGCTCCCCTGTTCTGGACCTCCTTAAGTCGGCCGAGCGCGGCCAGCCTTTTACTGCGAGGCGGCGGGATAATGTGTTGTCAGCGGCTGTGTCGGTTTCGCCATTGTGCTCTATCCCAGAGAGCCCGGGCGGCCTTGAGGCGGCGGCGCCACGGAGGGGCTTGCACGGGGACACGTTGGGCACGGTGATGGAAAAGCCCCGTGGGAGATTGTAGGATTCTGCTCGTGAGGGAGAAGCGGCCCGGGAACAAAACCAGGCGATGGACGGAGTACTGTCACTGTCTAATCGTGCATGGACAGACCGGCCCTGAGGAAAACGAAACAGCGAGCCACTGTGTCACTGTGCGCGTGTCTCTGTGTGCAGATGGCTGCAAAATATGTCTCCATTGTGTCTGCATGGGAATATTCTGGAATCAGATATTGTCTGTCCTCTCTGCCGTGATTGTTCACTTACACAGATGGACGACGAATTAAATGAGCGTTAAGCATCCGATTAATGTTCTGGTCTAAGTTTTCTGGCCTCTACTGGATGTTATCTTCAAGTTATTCCCTCTATAAGTTTTGATTCTGTATAATAAATATCTAATGGAAAGTGGAACTGTTTGTTGTAGGACGAGCCGACTACCGGGATGGATCCCAAAGCCCGCCGCTTCCTGTGGGACTGCATCCTGAGTGTCATCAGAGAGGGACGCTCAGTCATTCTCACTTCACACAGGTGAATAATCTCCCGTCTCATCCGTCGATCGTCTCGTCGGCGCCGCGCTTCAATCACTCAAATGCTTGGAGACAGAGCAGGGACACCAAATTGTCCATAAACTGAATGTGCACCTTCAATATCCCAATTATAATTGATTTGAGTCCCTCTGTAGTTGAAAGCCATTGTTTCCTGTGCAGCAGCTGCCATTTGTTGGCAGAAACACATTTACTGCTCGAAAGCTTTCATGAAGCATGAGGCCATATTGACTGACTGCTGGCTATTTATTTATTTATTTATTTTCAGCATGAAAAGCAAAACTGTCAATATCAGCGCTGGAGTGTTTTCATTATCCAAGATTTCTTGGAGCAAAGTTTACTTTCACAAGTTTGTTTTCGTCGGAGGCGGAAAAAAATAAAATAAGATCCTCGTTTCTTTGGTTCAACTTAAAGCTTGATGGCCCGAGTAGACGCGGCTAATTTAACGCTTCACGTGCCCCTTCGTGTTCCCGACCCGCCTGAGCGTTCGTGCCGTCCGTGTTTTTGTTTTGGAACACATTACCCCCGTTACACGTGTCTCCTTCACCGAGAAGTAAAAGCAATTGTTGTCGTTGTCCCAGGCAGCGTGGCAGAGCCGCATCCAATTGTCCATGGCGCGGCCAGGTGGTTGTGTTTGTTAAGTGGCAGATTCGCCAGGTTTTACAAAGTCATAATCCTAATTGTGCAATTCCTCAGAAGGGCCTCGCAGGTTTTCGCCTGGAATACAAATGACTCCAGCTCCAGCAGAGGAAACGAGACAATGAGCGTTACAGATGGTCCCTCCCTGTCCCTCTAATGACCAAATATGTTGTCCATTAGAATCTTGACGTTGTCATGCAGGGATGCTGAGGCCTTAACTTTGATTTAAAATTCAGAAATGTCCTTAGATATCTGTAAAAGCAGGGCAAGATGGCAGTAAACACGCTCTGCTGGCTCTCGAGGGAAAACAGTTCAGATGGTCTCATGCACTTTCAGGACTATATATCTCGAAAATGAAGCCAGTGTTCGAATTTGTGACATCTGTAAAGGAAGGGGCCCAAATGTCTGGTTTTACTGCTACAACTCATTGATGGCCCCTCTTCTTTCTTCCAACAGCATGGAGGAGTGTGAGGCGCTGTGCACTCGCATGGCCATCATGGTTAATGGCAGCTTCAAGTGTCTCGGGAGCATCCAGCATCTGAAGAGCAGGTAAGGGCCCTTGTTTTTCCATCCGGAGCATCAAGCCCAGGGTTGAATCGAAAACGAACGGAGAACACGGGAAATTCTTTGAAGCCGCTTGTGTTGAGATGAAAGAAGTCTCCCCTCTCACAGAGGTGCTCCGTTATTTATACTGTATATATAAATATCGCAGCCGTGTATATTGGCAATAAAAAAAAAACAATATTATTCAAGTACTTTTTTTTTTCCAGGGAAGAAGAAAATAAAGTAATGCATATTCTTATTTTACTATTTATTGCTGCAACAAAAAAACAAGAAGGCCTGTGCACAGTGCTGACAGAATAATACAATTTATCAACTATACAGCTCTAGTTGAACTTCACAAACTCAGCAAAGTATTTATTATTTATAATTCTAAGGAATAGTTTCTGGTAAATATACTTGTTGTGCTTTCTTGAGATTTAGAGCGAGGATCACGTTGCTTTGGTTGATGAATAGAAAATTCTGCCTTCAAAGACGATCACGACCACTGCGTTTGACAACACTGTCGGAGATATGAATTAATTTGTTGCGTTTACTTGGGCGATTCTACCCTTGTGTGCTTTGTGTGAAGAAGCTGTTAGAGGAGACCCATCAAGGCAATTGCATTGATTTCACATGAAAAGATCCATATATGAAGCCACCGAGCAGACGGTCTGGTCGTCTGTGTTCCAGATCTCTGGCCATTATCTCCGTTCCAGAATTGTTTCCCTCCAGACCCATAAATTCTATTTCTGCCGTCCCCGTCCTTATGCCCAATCTTAACAGGCTCCGTACACGGCTCTTAATGTGTTTTGCTGCGTCTCCATCACAGATATCTCCCACCCTTAACTCTTAGCACTCAGCGGCGCTCTCTGATATTCAGCTGACATTTCCCGAGGCCGGCACTTTACGCCCCGAGCCCCGCGTGTAACGGTGCGGACGACCCATTATCTTAGATACAGTGTGATCACATTAGCACCACTCCAGTGTGTGATCCTGTAAGAGGAAGGACATTACGCTGGCCGCGCACACAACCGGGCGGAGGCCCAGGATCAATACACCTGGGATGAGGGGTGGAGCAGGCCATTTTTCAAGTCGCACAGGGGATTAGGGGGGAAAAGGCCTGGAACAGCACGGAGGGGGCAGCGGTGTCAAGGGTATTTCCCATCACTGGCTTTAATGTCATATCATTGGCTGCACTTTCAGATCACTTTGGGGAAAGGCTGAGGGAGGATGAGAGAAAGCAGAGAGGGAAGGAGCTAAAACGGGAGAGCGATGTACCAATCAGCCCGTCCCAGATGTTGCAGTAATAGACGGAGCCTTTGTGTCGATTACATCCTGCCTGTAGGTATAAGAGTCGGGTGGTGTAAATAGTTTATGAACCACATGGGAAGTATTGGAGAAGTAAGAGCTAGGGAGGAGGAGGAGGGTGGGTGGGGAGGTTGGAGGGCAGAGGGTTAACACATGTCCTACTTCACTCTGCGTGCTATCAGGTAACAGGGAATCGCACTTCACAAGACTAGCGTGTGAGAGGGCTCCAGATAAGCACGGCGTCGGCACCCTTTTTTTTTTTTTTTTTTTTTGCAGCGGCTTATTTTAGATCTGGCATTGACAATTAACATGCCGCAGAAATGCTATCGCTTAGCTCTCGCCACACAGTGAATAATTTCTAATTAAGCGTCCCTATCTCCGCAGCGCTTTGTGTAATTAATGTTTCATGAGGTGTGGGACCCTGTTAATGAGTGAAAAGGCAATTAAGGACTGTCTCCTCTGTTTTCCTTTCTCGTCACCGTCCCACCACATGTTTGTGCTGCCATGTTGGCACCCCCCCCCCACCACCCCTGCTTTAATAGCACGTGGCCATTTAAATAGCGCCTCATCAATCCAGCTTTGCACAGGTGAAACGCCATAAGACCAGAGTTCCATCAGTCAGCAGAGGCTGGAATGGAAGAAGGGGTGGGGGGGGGGGGGGGGGGCTTCGGGGGGGGGGGGGGGGGGGCACATTGTCACAGCTGACCCGCAGCACTGGCGGGGGTCTCTCTCCTCCTCCTCCAACTTGTCCATCTCTTTTTCATCACGCGCCCCTGGAAGGAGTGCAGGATCCCACCGCGGGGCAGCGCTCACATTTTGACCCCCCATTGCTCACATGTAATACATGTTCTTCCCCCTCCCCATCACCCCCCCCCCCCAGGACTCATCTCCTTGAAAACCCTCTCACCACATTACTCTTATTTATTCCCCCTGTGCTGCTGCTCTCAGGTGGCCAGGCTCCCAGGCCCGGCCCCTGCACATGCTTGTTAGTGCTGCCCCCTTTAGTCCAGCGGTAACCTTGTCTTTATCGCTGACGATGCCCCCTTCCGCTGCTTTAACGCCGCCGCCGTGCATCAATCAAATCAGCCCCAATAATCCATTTGAACCGCTGGAGAGGTGATTGCCGTGTGAGAGGAGCCGGGGATTTAGTTTGGGTGGTGAAACCAGAAGCAGGAGAGTGGCCATTTTGAGAAACTCATTTCTTATCTGCCTCCACGGTTGTTAAAGCCATCCTCCTCTCCTGTCCCGATACTGAGCCCCTCGAATCAATCACCCTTTGAGGACTTTATGAAAGCCTGACAGAGGCCAAATGAAGTTGAGAAAACATTTGCAAAAAAGGGCTGTAAATAGTGCTTCAGCGCGGCAGTGTGGATGGCGTGAAAGTTCCCAGGTGTTAAGCAAACCCAAATGAAGTGGAGGAACCAATAAAAGCCCCCCCCCCCCCCCCCTAATAATCTTGTCAGTTTGGAAGGCCACCCACTCGCCGATGCAGGATTTTTTTTTTTTCCCCCTGATTGATATCATTCATTTTCCCGTCTTCACAGAGTACCTCCAGTAAGCACGCGCCGCAGCCCAGAGTCTTATTTTCTCCTTGCTTAAAGCACGTCATGTTATAAAAGTACGGGGGTAAAGTGCCTTTAATGCATTAAGGTAATGCACTGTGGGCACAGGAGGGAGGTTTTTTTTTTTTTTTTCTTTTTTACAAGAGCGGCGTCTAAAAGTTTGGATCGATCCCGCCTGAAGTTGACGTGGAGGAGTCCAATAAACGCCCTGTGCGTCAGCTCTGCAGGTGTACCATTAACAAAACAGTTTACGGCTTTTAAGTACGTGTCACCGACAAAGATGGATGACAAAAACATTCTCCCTACAGTTTACAATGCATCAGCAGCGTCGGTGTAATTAAGACGCACGCAGGTGGTACGGCGTGCGTGTTCTGGATGCGTCTCTGAGGCGTTTTACGCCTGGAGAATCTCAGGAAGCTCAATTTATGACGGTGTGTTTCGAGGGCAGGTATTAGATTTTGCTTTAAGTCGAATATTTCTGAGCGAATCTGCATAAAGTCCTTCAACGTTTGCTTTGCTGTATATCCCGGTGTTTTATTAGCTCCCAGTCCAAGCGTACATGTTTGAAAAGCCCGCAGTAATAGCTTTTACAGGCCAGATGATGGCCTTCATGTTAGATTACTTTGGATACACAATCCCACGGGCAAACACCTTGTAAATACACTTTAACGGAGACCCAGCCCGACACTGCTAATCACTGAGAACTGTCAGCAAGGTCACGCGGAGACTCTCTCCGCTCGTATTGAGACTCAGTCTAAACTTTGGTACTTGAAGGCATCACCATTTCCTGTAGAACCACCCCAAGTTTTAATCCAGATCTATATATAATATTTTTTATCACACACACAAAAATAAAACACACAATTACCCATCAGACAAGAGGCCACACACCCATCCCCCCCATCAACCCCTCCCCACCGTGAAGCTCTCAGCCCTCCTTCCAGGTACTAAGGAAGTTTTTTGGATGACTTCTTGCTTGATCAAAGCGTCGGACCACCGCGGCCACGCCGTGACCTCTTACCCCACGCCCCCCCCTCCCCCATGCGGACACAAACACAAGGTTTGGCAGTGGCGAGGGTGACCTTTCTCTACTCCCTCAGATGAAGGAAGTGCTGCAGAATTATTTTCTGCCTGGCATGCCCTTATCTGTGTCGGGCCGCTGTTTGTTTTAAATTACATGGAAGAATGACTTTCCGGCGGACCACGGTGGAGCGGAGGATTGAGGGAGAATAATGAAAATGAAGACGAGCGGGCTGCGGCGCTGACATTACAGTGACTCTGCCATGCTGTGTTGAGCCGCTGTATATCTGGAAGATGTAGGATTAGACTCTGTGGTGCAGCGCTGGCTTCAGGCATTAACACTCCGTTATTTCTCTTCGATTCAAGACTCAAAGATCTTGATTTTTTTTTTGTAATGTTATTAATATTTGTTTCAAGCACGCAGTGCGGCGCAGCCTCTGCTTCCAGATCCCATCCCACCTGTCCCTGCAGTCAGAGTTTATTTGAGGAGAAACAAGACAGTGTATCAGATGAAAGGAGCTGTTGTTACTGTGAATATGAAGGCAGACTAAAAAGGATGAATATGAAAGAAATACATATTTTATTTTTTTGCCCAAAGTGCTGCCTGAAATCCCCGTGTAGCAGCACAGAGCGGAAGGAGCGAGAACCAGGAGAAGCTAATTGATAAAACCCCTTTACTGTCGCTAACAGGCAGCATTTCATTACCCACACACTCCTCCAAACCATTTTCGCCAAACGCTTTTGCCACAGCGCTGATTGGATTTTCAGTTTTTGGCTGAGCGTTCGGGTCCATCGGACAATGCATGTTTGTTTTTTTTCCTGTTTTTGGAGCCAGAAGCTGTAACAAACACAGGGGGATTATGGTCACAGTGTTCACTGGGTGATGGATTCGGCTTGATGTGTGGCAATGGCGGCGATGCCGCGGTGGCAGTGGTGTCTGATTGCAGACTCTGTCGTTGCCCCCGTTTTATAAAAATCATCCTAAATTATGCAGCTCTGCACAATAGGATCAGTGTTCCAGTTCGGACTTAATGTAAAATGATTGTGCAAATAAAACAAACAAGCTTTTGTTCCAGAGGCAAGAATCACGTTTTTATATTTTAAATGAGTAAATCAACACGTCTTAGAGGACAGTTACAGTTTGCCCATCTGTCTCATTTACCAAATGCTGCTGCAGAAGGATGCCGGTTGCTTTCTTCCCCTTGATTGCTGCAGATCTAGAAATGGATTAATACATGAATCCTTCGTCATTCGTCTTTCTCGTGTGGAAATTCGATTCCCGCCACGCTGTGATTTCTGGCGCGGTTTGGGGAGCGCCTGCGTGACGTCGGTCTCCAGGGCCTGTGGGGACACACCTGAGCGAAGAGACATGTACAAGATCTGAGGACGCATGATTGGAAGCGGTTTTGCAAAAAGCCCGCTGGCAGATTATCAAGGCCGCAGCAGGAGGACGATTTCAGACGATGTCCTCCGCGTGTCTCTGGTTGATGGGATCAAACTGGAATGCGCTAATGAAACTGGAAGTTTGTTTCCCATCTTCATGTTCAGCCATGGGCTTCTTTATGTGTGTCCATGGTTTGAGCTGTAGTCTTTGAGGCTTTTGTGATCCTCCTCAGTCGCTCTGCAAACTGTCCACATCCCATTTTCTCTGTCAACAAGGTCATGTATATATGAATGCGTGTTTATGTTGCCATTTGCTGTTTAAATATTTGTTTCAGTGCACAACACTCTCACCACTAACCACTTCCTCCATTTCCCCACCTCAGGCTTTTGTCAGAACTGGCTGTAGATCTTTGGAAGCGTGAGGTCACAGGTCATGGTCGTATTGCAGCGGCTTATAGGATTCAGACGTCAGCTCCTGATGATGTACGACAGCTTACATCCTCAGATACTGCGAGAAAACTCGCGCTCAATTCAGCCCCGCCAGTCGAATCTAATCCAAAAAGCCGCATTTAAAAGATACTTTTAAATGGAAATCAGTGTTAAATAAGTAATTCCATGTACAATTTATGCACAGTTGGACTATTTTTTCGCGCTGTGCATCTCCATCAAGCAGTCACTTTTTAACCAAAGAGACTGTGCTACCCATGGGGTCCGGTCATTGTGCTTCACCGGCACCAGCAGAGAGCTCCACTCTCCCTCTCACTCCCTCTGGGACCGGCGTGGGCCTGCAGTTTATTCACCATACCGCTAATTGCCACTGAGGGGGCCCGTGACTCTCGTTGCATGTGGCTCAGCACTCGCCCACAGTGGACATTTCCGTGAGTAAATCCAACATTAGGGAATTAATTAGGCAGAAAACAATGGGTCATAAGAGTGCTAACGACAGAATAACAAGAGTCTTATTCCGTGCTCACTCGACGTCGTATACAAATGGCGAGATGCAGGACGCTAATTAGCTTTAGAGCTTAGCTACGGCCCATTTTCATCAGTGACAACTCTTAATGTGCAGGATATTGTTCATGTTTTACCACGAGAGCACGTTGACATGTTTTCAAAACAGCCCCAAGGAGTCATGACTGCAAAATGTATCATATTAATATGATCTTTCACATAGTTTCCATTTGTATTTTCTTCATGATGTAATTATCGAAAGAGGTCGTAATTGATTTCTGTCACCTCAGGGCAGTGAAACGGCACGCAAACACAAAATGTGTTGGGTCAGGTGTCCGCAGCCTCATGCACGCGTCCACGTCACAGAGCAACGCTCTTAATGCATTTCTCAAGGCTTTTGCAAATTTAAACCCATTATCATCCTTTTAAGTCTGTTTTAGTTTCCAATAACCCCTGAGGGAAACATCTGGCTCATGGTTTCTAAGACCCATTTATGCTGACGACAGATGCCTGCTGCTGCTTGAAGCAGTGTCGAAGAGCGCTGCGCCTTAATGGTGACGTAAAACCAGTGAAACAAGTCCGAAATTTGCTTAAACTCCTCTGAGCTGCAGAGCTGAGTGATTAATTTCCATGAATGTATTGTTTCAAGTGACCTCTTTAGCGCGACATGCAATTTGAAGCATTATTTCCTGTTGGAGAAGTTATTTTGTGCAGCTCATGAGTTATTGCTCTCCAGTCTCTGTGTTGTTTTGACCCTTTTTCCTGTGTTTCTCTGCTTATTACTTGATACAAATGAATGAATTCCTTTTCATTGGAAACGGCTTTCGAATGCTCTTTTATGTGACCTATCCTCTCTAAAGTATAGAAAAGTTTACTTTGCTGATATTGTTCCCCCGAAGCTGCCTTTGCTCAGCTGCTTGTGACTCACCTCTCCTCCAGCTCAGTGCACCGTGTAACGGCCGCAGCACGGACATTATTACCGACCGGCGCTTGTTTTGCTCGTTTGTCGCCCCGTCGTCGAACTGAATCCTTATCCGAACGCTCTCATCTCCAGATTCGGGGACGGCTACACGGTGATCGTGCGGGTCGGGGGCTCCCCTCCCGCCCTGCAGCCCGTCGAGGACTTTGTGCAGAAGACCTTCCCGGGTAGCGTCCTGAAGGAGAAGCACCACAACACGCTGCAGTATCAGCTGCCGTACGCTCAGGGGGCGCTGGCCACCATCTTCAGCCTGTTCGCCAGCCACCAGCAGGGGCTCGGGGTGGAGGACTACTCTGTGTCTCAGACCACTCTCGATCAGGTGAGGCCTGTGGAAACCCCAGCTGTTGAAATCACCCCTAGAAATACATTCTTTAGATTGTCACTCCTTTAAAAACCTGTACTGCTCTTTGATAAATCTCTACAGTGGAAATGTATTTGCACAATATTTACAAGGCCTTTCCCACACAGTGGTTTGTTTACAGTTGTAGTTTCCAAAGAACAATTATACATAGTTAAAACCGCGTGACAGATTTCTGCATTGCCTCAGGTGTTTGGTAATTTGAACTGGAAACATTATTTCCAAAGGTTTTCGTCGAGGCCCAGATGCAGCGATGACTCAGTTTTTGTTCGTCTTATTATTATTCCTCCGGATCCAGGGGAGAGAGCTGTTTGTTTTTTACTTGGGAGCTGAGCATGGAACTGGATTTGTTCAGTCATTGTTGCGATGATGCCTGGAAGCGAAAGAAGGATCGTTGTTGTCGGTTGCAGCTCGAAACAGAAGCGGAGGATTTGCAGTTTGGCTCCAGATTCCTCCTCTGACATAAGCAGAATTTGGGGGGGGGGGGTTGGTTATCTGGGGTCGTGCTGCAATTGTGCTACTGTAATTCTGTGGAGTAACGGCTTAGTTTAATAGATCATTAGGTCATTAATCAATGCATTTAGCATTTTAAGTGCTCCCAGTTAATGCAGGTCTGCTCATTCCAGGATAAGATTTAAAGATTTATCTCTGCCCACACATTGTCTTTTCCTATTTAGGCTGCCAGGCTGACCAATGAGGACGACGCAGGCTGTTGTGTAGCTATAGTTCAGCCACCAGCTCCCAGTATCGATCTAGACAGAGATTATATATATATATTTATACACACACAAAGCCCCCCGCCCCCCCAGACAGAGCCCATATTTTATTCCCGGCCAAGTGCACTAGCCAGTCCTGATTGTTGCGATATAGAGTAGCTTCACCTTGTGTTTTTCGAAATGGCCCCGGGGACCCGATGCGATCAGGCACTCTGAGGAGAGTGCAAGCGTGTCTGGTCTTGCAAGCCCGCCATTAGCTCAGCAGCGGATGACCAGGAGGGAGGTGAGGATGACCTCCGAGAGGTCCCGAAAGGTCAACGCTGCACTCTAGCTCGTGTGGGGAGGGGAGGGGAAAAAAAAAAAAAAAAACTCTTCTAAGATTGAAAAAGAAAAAAAAACACACATCCAGACAGAGACGTGAGTGAGTGACTCGTCTGTGCATTGGGTTGAGAAATAGATTGAAAAAAAATATATATATATTCCGGCCTTCAAGCTAGATGAGTAGAGGAAATGTTAACCCAGGCTGCTTTATCATCAGACATTCATACAATTACCTCTCACCTTGAGCTATATCTTATCTCTAGTTCAAGAACTTACCCCACATTCAGCGCTGGTCAATATTCACCAGATCAGAGGTAGTAAATAAATCATACCTGAACCAGCGGGGTCGCAGAGGGGACGGCGGGAGAACCTGTTGAGACGCGAGACAGTCACCTTTCAGCTGGTGATTTATAGAGAGGAGCCCTGACCTATAGTGTAACACCCGACTTGCACTACAATTAATATTGATCCGCGCAGCCCGGAGCTGAGGCGTTATCGCTGATGGCTGAGACAGTGCACGCAGACGGAGCGTCTGAGAGGAAAATGGAGGCAGATTGTGTGGCGGCGGTGTGGAGCATTCGCCGCTTTGTGTGTTGACAGTGGTCCACTGTCCCGTTGTGTCCTAATTCGAGTTAAAATTTCATAAACTGACAAATGTTCCTGCTGATTTACTCATTTTTTTATTTCCCCTTATTTAAATATTTTCTTTGCTTACGTCTGTCAGTCAGCGTCCCATCATGGCAGCATAGGTGAACATGTCAGTGGCATGAATCTGTGCTCGGTTAGAAAGGGGAAGTTAATCGGGTGACTCGGTGTCCTTCACCTCCTCTGTTCTGCCTCAGCAGCCATCAAATAAACACCCACACGCCCGCTCTGTAATGTAATTAATGCCTGTATCCATCTGTTATTAAGAAAATGTCACTCAGTCGCACTGGTGCGTGACTCTGCGGCCAGGAATGGACGGTTGGCTAAATACAGATAGTATATTAAGAGGAGCCGGGGATGGATTCACCACGGTCGCCTCAGTCAAAAACGCTGTCAGCTGCATCATTAAGTCTCTTTCACAAAGTCAGACGTTCATTCTTTTACAGCCTTGACTGTGAATAGGAACCGCCGCGCCCGCCTCGGCACATCAAGCCAGTATCAGCCAGTGGCAGGGTCAGAGGTCGGCAGAGATGATGATTGTTGCAACTGTCATTTTGATCCCCTGCCTCCCTCTCCCCCGATACAACATCTTGACAACTCTGACCTTGATGCACACCGCCGACGGTCAAACAAACACGAGCGTGCTCACCTTACTTCGAAGGTACTCTCCCGTTCGCCCACTTCCACACCAAACTAGCTGCCGGCACCAGGAGCGCACACCTGACAGTTTCTTTGTCCGGTCTCGGCTCAAATTCAGTGAGAAGGAAAATCATTATTTGTTTGGATGAAATCTGTTCTTGTTTTCAGTTGAAAGACAACCGGAATTTCTTGGGGTTGTTTTATAGTTGTCAAGACGGAGCTTTAGGTAAGTATACTGATTGAATTAGAATCAGTGCTTGGTCCAAATTGTGCCATTTTTGTCTTGTGTTTCTCATGATCCGATTTCGAGTTTTTGCAGTAAGATTAAGAGATATTTATATATTTAAATGCATGTAAAATAAATACAGCCCGATACACGAGCGATGGAAATACCTCGTGTCCAGATTTATCAGTGGAAAACACAGGAAATGAAAAGTACATTCATCACTTTAATTGAAAAACAACTCCTTTTGTTCAAAAAGCCAAGTTTCTAAAGTCAAACTCCAATAAGACTTGTTCGTTCTTTATCGGGTTGCAGATTATATTCATGGGCTAATTAAAAACAGAAGTTTCAAAGGCAGACGGGATTGATCTTTATTTCGCCGTCTTTATTTTCTGCGGCTTCTCATAAACGAGAACCCTGAAAAGATTCTATTGTTCACTTCTGTTCACTTGCGCTGCCCCGTGTTTTTATTCTCGCTCGCGTTTCATTGAGCCGGGGGAAGTTTTTCATGGAAGTGGTCATGGGAAATTTTAAATCCAATCTTATAATTCTCATTTCGTTTTTATAATCACGGCCTGAAAAGCCGCTGAAAGCGGCGCTCTTATCGTTTTAAACGATCCTCTTTGTTGCTTCTTTCTGCAGAGGGAAAATCCTCAGGATGGTTCCGGCACAGCTAAGAGAACAAGCCCCTGCGATGTTAACGGCACAATGAAATACACACAGCTTTTTATGAACGCCTTCGGATTGATTTCTGTTGACATTAAATGGGCGTCACGGAGGGAAGAATGATTGTTTTATTCTGTCTCTCAGCTGGTCGAAGATGTCAAACTGACATTCACTGTGTTCGCAACTCATTCCCATGCACCTCGTCGTCTGTGCGTCCGGTTTTGTTTTCTCTACAAGCGGCTGGTGGAGAAGCGTTAAAGAATATGAGCAGAGAAATATCTTCGGGCCCTCTCTGTCTTACTTTTGGTCTTGTTTTTAAGTTAACTACTTCCTCCTTGTCGTTATTATTCCAGGTGTTTGTGAATTTTGCGCGGCACCAGCACGCAGAGGCGGCGGCGCAGGGCTGCGACAACCCGGTGGACACCTCGGACGAGCAGCCGCCTCCGGGCCACTCCCAAGAAGCAGAGGAGGTGTAACTGACGCCCGTTAGGGACACGAGGCTCCTACAGCGGACATGCGATAGACACTAATCAAAATGGAATGGGTGTGATCGTCCCACCGTGAGTAATGGACAGTAATCCAGCCAAATCACTGCAAATGACCTTTGGGAGATATTTTTGACTTCACTCCTGCCAAAGGAGTTAAACGCTTTGAAACTCCGCATAAACCCACTGATGCTGATGTTAGGTCCTTTTCACCTGTGAATATGAATAGATCCCTATGAGCATCATGCATTGCACAACAACCAGGATACCTCAGACATTTAAAATTTTGCTTGTTTCCATTTCAGTGAGTGAATTGGTTTTAATGAGGTTGCAGCAGTGGGGGGGGGGGTCCCTCGGAGACAGGCCGCTGTCAGACATTTGATCAGTAAAATAGGCACCACCGCAGTCCACTCCTCCTCAGAGTCTCTGTGACGCTGCGTTGAATTCAGGGATCGGTGATTAACTTTAGCACTAAGGATTTTTTGTCATAAGGCATTCTGGGTATTGGCACCGGTGTATCGATCCGTGACCGCCAGAGATCGGTGGCAGAACCCTGCTGAAGAAGTGAATCTGTTTTGCCACAGTGAGCCTTTCCAAACACCCAGTGGTAATCCCGAAAACCTGATTAATAACGGGGGGGGGCTCTGCATTGCAATGGGCCTCATCTGCAAAGTTCAAATGTGACAAAGCATTTTGCAACTTTGCAATTTTTTACAGCAATGGCCGAGTCCCGCCTCCTCAGTGACCATCACTGCTGCTGTCCTCCACGGGGAGGACACTAAGCCCCTCCCCTTGCTCAGGGGAGGGGCTTAGTGAACCAGCTAACAGCTGTTGACAAGGTTGAAATAATGTAACGTGCAAATATTTTTTAACTTAATTATTTTATTTTATTTTAAATCGTATTTAAATAATTGATTGTGTTAGTATGCATGCAAACAACTGTAAAATATGTAATGCTCTACTTCTGAAGTGCCTCACTGGTTGAATCTCAGGGAAGCGAAAGCAACAGAACGGCATCGATTTTGTGCTGACGCTCCGTTTCATGTGTCGCCCCGATCCTCAGCCGCAAAGCTCTTAACTTTGAAGTTTACAAAACTTGGCACTTAGACCGTAGCGCGCTGCTCAGACACTGTTTACTGACACAAATTGTCTGCTGTGCTTACATACCCATCATGCAGTGCGAGGAATACAGAACGATGGATGCTCTCTGTACTGAACTTCGCCTTCTGTCAAGACAAATGATTAAATAATTGCACAAACTGCAATGTGACTCACATTTGTATGTTTCTGTGTGTGTCCATTGAAGGGCTGTTTACCAACCGTCTGTGTGCTGTGTTACTGCTGCGTTTCTCTGAGTGTGTTGCAGATTCACCAGGAGCCTCCCTCGCGTCCATCCTAAATGAAGGTAATCAAAACGTGGGATTAAGTCTGTGCGTTAATTTATTCACTTGAATTCCCATAAAACGACCCAACTCACCCCCCCCCCCCCCCCCCCCCCCCCGCCCGCACCCCCCCCCCCCCCCCCCCCATCACGTGCAGTCTGAACCCCCGGAGGACACGTTTCCTTTCACTTGAGTGTGTAATGTTTAGACTCCCCGCGTGCATCTCACCTCTTCTCTCGCTTTACTCATTACAGCGCTGCCTGAGCCGCGGAGCACGCCGCCGGAGCCAATCAGCCGGGTGGGAACATCACAGGGGCGATTAAAGTGGAGTCTTAAGGTAGGATTGCTCGCCACGCCACCTGGCATTATTCTCTCTAACCTCTCGTTCTGGTGCGATCCGTCGGAAGGTTTCCAGGAGCCGAAGAGTTGGGTTTATGTGGTAATGAGCAAGGCACTCATCTGTTTGGACTCTTCGTTTCATGGTTGTTTAGTGGTGTGTTAGCCGCCGCAGCGCCGCCGTTCCGTTATGATGTGGCACGAAGCCGTATTGAGTCAGGAACACTGTTTTTGAGCGACAGTTGCCATCGCTTCCTCTAAAACACGCCCACGTCCTCGGTTTGCCTTCGTGTAATTTTGTTGTGCTCCGGTCGGCCTGTTGTAGAATCAGGGCTCTTTCGATGGCGCGTTCACAATGGCCTTGACATTTTGCCGGTCTCATTCTCAAGTGTGAGAATACAGTAATAGACATTGACCGTCGGAATGGGAAGATTACAGGAGTGAGAGGGGAGTCAATGACGTGCTCGACACAGACGAGCCCCCCCCCCCCCCCCCCCCCCCCCCCCCCCAACAAACGAGCCCCCCCCCCCCCCCCCCCCATCTTCCATCCTTCAGACTGTAATCACCCTCTGAGCTCGGGCTGTTCTTGCTCCAGGGTTCCTGTTCCAGGCAGCCTGGAACAGCATCTCTGTTCATCTCGCTGCTGTCAAACGGATTCAGGCACTTCAGAGAAACTTTTTTTTATTTCTGACTCAAATGATCTTTTTAATGTAAAGATCGGGCCTCTGTGCTGCGTCTATCAGTAAGAGTTGGTGAGAAGATGTTAGACGGTGAAATAAGAAACCTGGACTCATTTGTTTGAGGGGCAACTTCTTTTTTTTTTTTTTTTTTTTTTTTTGAAATAGCAGTTTAAAGATTATTTTGATTGTTCACTGATGTGGAACAGGGAGAACTTTAACTTTTATTTCCCATCCTGGTCCTCGCTTTCAGTTTCGATAAGACTGACGCTGAAGTCATTTAAAACCAGTGTTGGTTTCAGATATTCAGCTTGGATGTGGAGTTCAGTGTTTTTGTTACATCGGTTATTGTTGTGCTTCATGGGTAATATCCACCATTCTGAGACTGAGACCTCACTTTTAATGGGTTTTTAAATGCATATTTTCAACCTGTTGAAAGACAGTGGCCAAGTGGCCACACCTCCAGCTGTGGGCCCGTCATGTGGACTGTGATATTATCCCTGCTCCTGCTGTTGTTCTAGAGGCCCAGCATAATCAACCGCAGCTCGCTAATGCAGTGGAAGTGAAGCACGGTTTTGTCCCGGCGGAGATCGTTTGTGGGCTACAACACAAAACAGCTCTATTCGTGCGCACTTTTTTCTTTTTTTTTTTTTTTTTTTTTTAATTTGCTAAGTGAACGTCTAACAGGCGGATTCAGTCCAAATGGCCTGCGACAATAACAAAGTGCTGCTCGGCGCGGCCGTGTTCGTCAGAGGGAGGTTCGCACTGTGTTTTGTGTTTGAAAAATCGCCCTTTGTTGTGATCGCGAGGCAATTTGGGAGCGCGATTATAGTTATGAACTAACTTTAATCACTTGTTTGATGATTGGTTTGGAGTTGTTTGCTTTTTTTTTTTTTATTCCTCATAAATGGGCTCTCACGGCAGGAAAAGGTTCGCTTGTGCAACCAGAGTATTTATACATTAGTTTGAGTATTTTCCTTAAAGACTACTGCTTCCTGTACAACTAAAATATAAGTGTACTTATATTTCCCATCCAGTGGTGGATATGAGCGCGCAGTATATTTTCTGTCGTGATGAATGCCTCGGAGACAGAGTGTGTGACCCCGTCTTCAGCTGGCGTAAAACATCCCCGTTGTCTCGTGGAGAAGCTTCTCCTCTCCTCCTCCATTTAATTGCCTTTGTTGACGTTTTTACGCATGCACGTCACGCTAAACTCTCCATCTTGTCTGCCGGGTTTGATTTAGAGGATGGAAATACCGTCTCCTCTTTCTTCTGCCTCGCTTTCTTTTCCACCGTCTCGACCAAGAGATGACATAACAGATCCTGAATTAGATGTTCCTGGATTCTCTGTCGTAGATGTTTCTGTTGGTTATTAGGTTTTCTTTAATCTCCGGGCTCTTCCTCTGCTCCGGACTATTTTTAGCAGCTTCAAAGCTGTACTGCAGTATCAGTATGTGGGTGCGTGACCCCTGGTGGAGGCTGGTGCGAAGGTATCGGAGGGAGGGGGGAGGGGGGGGGGGGGTGGCGATGACGCATCCTGTCACAGGGTTCATTTTAACAAAGACAGGCCTGCGTCAAAAGTTGCTCTGATGAGTCAAACTTTTGGTCTGCAGCCTTTTTTTTTTTTTTTTCCCTATAACAGCCTCCCGCTCTGGGACCTCCTGCTGAGTAAGAGAGTAACTTTTATCTGGTATAGCAGCACACTTTCAAAGAGCAAAGTCACAAAAGCACAATTATTCAAGATAAAACCACAAAAGCAGGAAGGGAGGAAGGATAGTGAGGTTTGGAGCCTCTCTTTCCTTTTGATTCGAGTTCATTTTCGATCTCCTGCTCCTGAACGCAGCTCCTTCAGCCGCGCTGCTCGTATTTGCTGAGGGCGGGTGGTGAGTCACTGTCAGACATGAACTGTCTGCCGCGGTGACTGATTGTGGCGGTTTGAATAATTTAGCGTTCTTTAAGTCCCCGTCGCAGATGGCTGTGAATGACTTGACGACTTCGTGTCAGTGCGTGTGCGCGCTGAACGGAGCCGAGCACTTAAGTAATTATTCTTGGATAAACAACCTCTGAATATGATCCACGCAGTGTTGCCTGACCTTGCCGTCTTCTTTGATTCAACGCTCTGAGGAGTTAAGTGGCGCTCACAATACAGAAATATGCGTGAACAAAACAGTTTTGTGTGATTGGAACTACACAAGCCCCCGTCACATTGATGACTCATTATTTCACACCAGCAAAAGTCGCGTGGCGTCATAATTAATTCATTTTCTGGACAGCAGTTTGTGGACGCCTGTCGTCCTGCAGGGTCCCAGGGTTCGGCACCTGGGGGCGACCAAACAAATCAGAACCTCGTTTCTGCACTTTCAGAAATTCCTCTTGGACGTATATGCGCCGTGCTCTGCAATAAATTACTGTCACCGACGTCCGGGGGAGAGCGCGTAAAGAAATATTAAAAGCGACCACCTCCTGCCTGTCGGGCAGGGGAGTGGATTTAAGCTCTAGGAGCATGCGAACGTTCCTGTTTGTCCTCCCAGAATCCTCCTCTATCATCTCCTGGTGTTGTCTTGTTCATTAAAGAGTGCCTTGAAGCCTCAGCAGTAGTTTGCGACTACTGTGTGTAATCTTGTCTGGGAAGTGGTTCACTCGCTGCAAAGGGCACCGGCGAGATCTCGTTGACAATAGAAGCAAAATAACAACGCAGGCTCCCGCTGCCTGTTGCCACTTCAGAACCTCACTGCCTCGGTTTCTGCCTCCGAGGCTGCTTGTGGGGGGGGGGTTTCAAGGCCCAAATGCTCTCAAGCCCGGCTGTTTCCTCCCTCCTCTCTCTCCTCAAAGCCTCCCAGCGCTTTCCAATCTGGTTTGTTGCTGGGCGCGCTCCACTCCCAGTGTTTATCTGACATCACGAGGCTTCCCCCAGTCTGCTGACAGCCCAGAAGCGCTCGCCAGATGACAGAGCGGCGCCGAGCGGCTCCCGGCACGCTTCGCCATCAGCCAGTCACCTACCTGGCCTGGCGAGGCCTCAGCTCGGGAGAGCCTCGCCATTACTCACTGTGACAGGCCGGTGCGACCCGGAGGCCATGCCCAGACTCGATCTGCGAGCACGAGCAGATGCTCGGACCTGTAGCTGCGTCACCGGTGACGAACAAACCGCCACCAAACATGGAACCATAGAGTAAATCAAGCAGAAAGACCAGAGGGTTAGTTGGAGTTTTGATCTTTGTTTGGGTCTGGCTCTAAGAGGCGGTTGGACTCTTTGAATTGTTATGCAGCGCAGGGTTAGGGGTTAAAAAAAAACCGCCAGGAAGGGACTTATTAATGCACGGCACAGTTCTGCCTGCAGGTGCATACTGATCAGGCGAGCCTGGTTGAGCACAGGATGATTCACCCAGGCCTTTATTTTGATGGAGCGATTCAGGGCTGCACTTGAAGAGCCACCTTGCCTTCCCTTTGCTCCCCGCTCTCCTAATGAAACTCAGTAGCATCTTGTAAGGCCCGTGGCAACACAAAGCCTAAATTTGCCACCGGGCAGGTTTTTTATTTCTCCTCACAATATATTTCTTTTCCCTTAAATCAAAAGGGGTTTGACCTTAGCAGCGTAGGAATACAGAGCAGGCGAGACAGAGCCCCCCCCCCCTCCCCTTTCCTTTTTCAGAGTTAAATCTGAATGGGTTTGCCGCAGCTCGGGGGACACGAACAGGAATCAGCACCTTGCTCTCTCTCAAATGTTTACCGTCACTGTGCTTCGCTGCATCAGGGGAAAAAAATGTTGAGGACACAGAAAAATCGCTGACCTTCAAAATGCTGCCGCTGCTGGACCCTCAGATAATCCCGGTTTCGTTTTTCTGGCATGTCAGGGTGGAAAGTGACAGAAGGGAGCACTGGTAATTCCATAAAACAGATCAGGACATTTGATATGTGCCTGTCAGGAATAAATAGTTATTTTTGCTGCATTGAACCTTTGAAGGGATAGTTCAGCCAAAAATGAAAATCCACTTCTTTTTGAATATCAAACACATTTTGTTTTTTCTTCTTTGTATTAGTCGAAACTTTACTTTTTCCCCACGAAGGACAGTGCGTGGCATTGACGCCACCTTGAAACACAAACGTCAACAAAGACAGAAGCAGAAATCAAACGCTCCCGTGATCAATGCGTCTCATTCCTGCAGTTTTTCCAACATATAGACGGACGCTCGTCCAGGGGATTTGAAGAGTTCAAGTCACAGTCATGCACCCATTTATGTCGGTTAAAACGGTTTATTACTAACGGTGAGATGCACTTAAATTGCACTTTCATGTTTGACATAGTAATTATACTATTCGTGTTATTATTCTGCTCTGGTGAGTGGTTGCAGACGTTGAGTGTGAGTGTACAGCGTCCCACTGTGCGCGCGTGTGTACAGTTGTAGTAAAAGGCCAGGCCAATCGATCGGCAGGGGCTTAACAGCTTTGGTCAAAGAGCACGTTCCTGCTCGCCGCTCTCTGCTCCGTGGGTTCTCCCCGTGCCGTTGGTGGTTCTAACGCTGAATTCAAAAGTCCAGACCGAGCGCCGGTGAGCCGAGATCTGCCCGGAGAGCTCATGGTGAATACGCAAGTTTGAGTCAAAATGGAGCATTTGCATCTTTGCGGGAGTCGACACTCAATGCGTTAGTCAAATTGAATCAGTCGGTAGCACCTGAACGCGTTGAACTCGACAGCAGAGGGACACCGTTCCCTCCCCGAGGACCGTGTTTCCAAATCTTCTCCCGGGGACGAGGACAAGCCTCTGTCACCTGCCGTCCCCCGCGATCACATCAGCGGAGCAGCCGGCCGTGTGAAATTCCCCTCGCGGTCCTCGGGGCGAGCAGACTCCCCCGGAAGTCCGCATGAGAGCTCTGGCAGAGCGGATGCATTTTGGCAAAGGCCTGCCCTGACGCCTCTGCAAAGCCCCGCGAGTCAGCGAGTCTGGGCGAGCGCACTTTGCTGGATTCAGCACAGGGTTCAGATGCAGTCAGACAGCCCCGGAGTTGTCTCACCGAGTCTGAAACAAGAGCTGAGCTGAGCAGAGCTACTCAGCTGGAGTGAGCGACTTCAGCTCTGTGCCTCGGGTTTTTCTTCATGTGGTTGAGCTGAGTCGATTTCTGATGCTCTCAGCAGCATTAGTAATTATTATATATGATTTTTATTTGCAACCCCGACGTGGCTGTAAGCTCCTTGGTGGAGGTATGAGTAATCTAAAATGTACACGAGCTTAGCCGCAGCTTTGAAATCCTCACCGGATTGATTTCTTTTTGCAGTTGTGTGATTTGTTATCAGTTTGTCATCAGTTCTCCGCATGTTACAACCCGCGCGTGCTCTTATCTTAACCTTGTTGTTCGACAGTTAATCAAACCACTTTCCTCCTGAAGCCAGAGCACGCCGGCTCTCGGCTCTGAGAGGGGAGAGAGAGAGAGGGAGAGATCTCCGCAGCTCGTGCACGCGTTTGGTCCCGGCCCTTTGCAGCTGCTTGTTTGTGTTTCCAGCCGCTTTGGCGTCCCACATCGGGGACGCTGCTCGGCACGTCTCTGAGGACGGGGGCCAACTGGAGGGAAAGATGCAGAAACATGTAACATTCATCCTGCGGGCTAAAAATAAACACGCGATGCAATTCAGCTTTAATGACGGTAACCTGAGTTCTTGTTTAGTCGCTCAATCAGTCTTAAAAAAAAACATCTTAATTTTCCAATATTTATTTGAATTTCCAAATGTCTTATTTGGGGTTTATTTAGCAGATAATTAAGTCTGATTCTCAGTGTGAATGAAGAGGGATTTTAATTAGGCAACTGGAACAGCTCAATCAGCCCAAATGTCAGTCTTTCTCTCATGAATAATAAAAATAGTACAGTGATCAGAGTTAAAGCAACTGTTTGAGTTTCAACATTTCACTTTTAAGTGAGGGATTAGTCGCAAAACGTTTGAGGGAAACATGCCTGCAGCTGGAGTCAGGAGCAGCACTTTGGATTAATGTAAAATAAACAGGGCTGATTTGTTCTGTACAGGTTTGGACTCTTGTATCGGGTCTTTTAATCTTCTCTGCAGCAAATGTCCAGAGATTAATTATGTGTTCTTTGGATCAAATTAAAAAATGGCTTTATTTTTCTAACCGGCGCACGTCTGTCGTAAAGATGGACACGTTTGATATTTAAAGGGTGAGGAGTTCACATCCGGTGACCCTGCAGTGCCCCCCCCCCCCCCCCGGATTGTATATCCTTGCTCTTTCTCTCCCGCTCCTCCCGCACAGAAGGGGACATCTGGGACGACGCTCCGAAGCAGATGCAAAGAGTCCATTACGGTCGCCCTCCCGGCTCCTCAGCCATATTTCCTCCGTCAGTGTAACCACGGCGGTGAAAGTGTCGGGGAGGTGACCAAGAGCTTGGCCTCATCTCCAGTGCAATCTGCTATTCAGGACGAAAACACACACACACACACACACACACACACATAAAGCCGTGCCATATGGCCACAGCACATAATGAGGGTCATTAATGTCTCGGTGACACGTGTGATGGACAGGTGGCGAGGTGCACTGAGTGGCAGGTCCGTCCGCGGTGGAGGAGATAGAGACGACGGTGTCAGGCCGCGCTGGCAGGATCACGCCGACGCAGTTTATATTCTAATGTGCCGGTGACAATGTCAAAGCTTTTACCTGGCGTGACCGAGCCGTCCCGCTCAGACGCCCGGTGAAATTGTTTGGGGCTTTTATGTAAAAGTTTAAGAAGCTTTCCCCGTCTCCTCCTACCTCCCCCCGCCCCCCTCGCGCCAAAATAATATTGATGCCGTTTTAGTTTCCTCTGTGCCGTCGGTTTGAGGCTCTGTCATGGCTCGATATGATTATTTTCGACACTTTTCCCGGCAGAGGAGAGGAAGAGAGCGCTTTGTGAAATGTGAAGACAGCTACCTTGAAACGTAGAAGGCTTTTTATTTCCTTCCACCACCTCACTATAGTCTCATGAGCGACATAGAGTAAATTGATTATATGACACAGCAGTTTATTTGTTCATAGGGATTCTTTGCTTGGCTTTGTTTCTCTGCTCAGACAAACCGAATATGATTATTTTAGACACTTTTCCCGGCAGAGGAGAGGAAGAGAGCGCTTTGTGAAATGTGAAGACAGCTACCTTGAAACGTAGAAGGCTTTTTATTTCCTTCCACCACCTCACTATAGTCTCATGAGCGACATAGAGTAAATTGATTATATGACACAGCAGTTTATTTGTTCATAGGGATTCTTTGCTTGGCTTTGTTTCTCTGCTCAGACAAACCGACCGGCTTAAGACTTTTGAAATTTGAAACTATTTGTTGTTGAGGAGGAAATGTCTTTTTTATCCACTTTTGGAAATTGACTCCAAGAAAGACAAAATACGAAGAACTTCTGGGGCGGCCGGAATTTATTTTTCCTCAAATTAAGTCAGAAAATTGCAAGAAGCTTTTGGATGGTGACAGAAAATAGAAGTTGAAAGTTGACCGTTGACCGTTGCCTGAATATCAGTCGAACTGAAATGCACTTTAAGAATAAAGAGATCCATCCACTGTCTTCTGCAGGATGTGGAGATGCCGCCGACCGAAGTCGCATCTTCCAGACTCTCCCCAGCTCGTCCTTTCGGTCTCTCTCTGGAGTTTGTGACCACAGGTGAGGGTCGGAATGTAGAACCATGGACCAATGAAAAGCTCCCCCGATCTGCGGTATTAAAATTTCATCGCTGACATCAGATGCTTGTATTTCCAGCTTGCCCAGCTCTAATGCATTCTGCACAAACATTTAGCTTTGCAGTTTATTAGAACAGCAAATCAATGTGCATGCGAGTGTCTGGCCGCTCCCCTGAACTTATTACGCCGTGTCTGTTACGGCGAGTGGCAGACAAGACGTTTTAAAATGTTTACCGACGTAGACGAAATGATGGAGCGGCAATAAATCATATTATTTCGGGCCGTGTCTTGCAGGCGAGCTAATGGAAGCCTCGGTGATTATACACAGAAACAAATGAATGCGTGTTGTCAAGCCGCAGGAAGAAAATGAGGAAGCTCATGAAAATAAACAGCGGGGCCAAAAATCAATAACGCAACAAAAAAAAAAAATTGGTCCGAGTTTGGATTATTCTGCCTTTTCTACCTGGCAGCCACTTTCCCTGAGTTTTACAGCGTTTATGAGTTTAGTTTATGACAAAGGCCGACTCTAAAAGCACTTTCCTCTTTCTTTAAAAACGTGAAGGTATTTCACTCTCCTCGTCATCTTCTAATAATTCCCAAGGTGCTTTCCTGGTAAGAACAATTTCATTTGGTTGTAAAATGCACATGAAATGTGCCAGACGACTTGAGCTCACTTTGGTTCTGTTTGTTTGTCGGAAGTTTTTTGATTTCAAGGACAGAAATGTCCTACTCTAAAGTTTATGTATAAATACATGACAGCTCTCCAAAAGTCGAAGCTGAAGAATCGTTCGACTTGACTGACTTGGTCCTCCATGTTAGTGGATGGGACATGCAGCAGTAGTTCTTATCACGCTGTTGTTGTTCCTTGTAATTTGGGTTTTACTCAGTTAGCTTATGCTATAAAAAATGGTGGTGCACATATATCGGAGATAATATCTTATTATATTGGTTAATTGCACTGGAGAGGCCGCTTCATCACTTTGGCAGCTCCTTAAAATTGCACCTGCCCTCGAAGAAGCTTGTTTGTGATGCCGGAGCAGAGTTACATTTCGGTGCCCGGCTCCCAGCATGTGGGTCCAAGGGCACATGATTGACATTTCCAAAGTCCTCCAGAGCCGCAGCCAGAGCCTCAAAGCTGCCGGATTTCCCGCGGCGTGAGCGCCCCCCTCGAATGCCCATCAATGGCGCGGCTGTGTGTCTTCCACCCACGTTGGGTGTCTCCTGCTGTCAGGGAGACATTAACAGAGCAGGTTGTGCCCTGTCCTCTTGCTCCCTGCCTCCTGTTTTTCGCCCGCTTGTTGACTGTTTATCGCCTGGCGTCTCTCCGCGCACTTCCTGGGACGCGGTGACAGACGCGCGTCCTAACACGCAGCGATCAGCGGCGGCGCCTCGTGACGTTTAAAAAAAAAAAAGAGAAAACCCGTGTCACGCGTCACTCCTGTCCCCCTCGGGGTCATTCTGCTGATGCGGTGACGTCACGTCCTGATTGGTTCCCAGTGGCTGCAGCTGAGCGATGGCATTCATTTAGCCGGTCAAACACTGAGGAGTCGAGGAGCAGACCTCGCTGCCGCAGTCAACCTGCTGTTTTTTTTTTTGTTTCTTCCTCTTTGTCAGACTAGTCTGTGGGGAAATTAACTGATGAGTTCACGCTGGCAACCAGGTTGCTATAGAAACTTCACATATAAGACTTGTTCTGTGAGTTTGTCACCGGAGAGAAAACAGGAGAGGGAGAGACAAAGGGGGCGGCTGTGTTGAACACTCGCCGGAGAGGCATCAAACGCAGAGTCATTTGCAACACCACGTTAATGCCATGTTTTATTTCTTCTCTACCGCATCCCCCTCTGCAGCATCCACCTGAAATCATCTCGTCCTGCTGCAGGCCCGGCTCAAGGCACATCGTAAATACTCAGGTACGCACTCTACCGCCTTTTTTTTTTCTCCCTTTTCTTTTCACTGAGATTATGAACAGAATTGGACAATAAATAACACCCGTCATCGGAACATTCCTCGCCGTCAATGTGCCTTTGTATATCTTGGATAATCACTCTGGAAAATGGTGCGTTTTGGGTGAATTGTCCAACACGGAGGATTCAGGCATGTCGTTCAGGTGTTCTCTTACTGGCCCCTGGTGGTTGGGATTGGCAACAGCATTGCAGATGAATGTAATTTATGTTGCCGCTGAGATGAAGCTGGACATGCAGCATTCCCTTTAAATGCCAGGGCCGCATATACATTTCCCTGGGAGCGACACGGTCCTCCTCCTCCTCCTCCTTAATTCCTCCTCTGCAGACTGTAGCGGTGTCATTACGGTGATTGAAAAGAAGCGGATAACTCTGTCAGGTCTAATGGAGTGAGGGGAAGAAATGAGAGTTTACTTTAACAGCCTTTGAAGACTATTACTTGCGCTCTTGGTAAAACCTACTTTCAGTTTAAGAGCGGTGGGGGAAAAGATGTACCTGTAGAGACGGGGGAGATTAAAAGTGATTAAATGGTGGAAATTCATTTAGCGGCGGAGGTTCAGCCCCTGATTTACGACAGTCACGGCCCGTCCTAATTTCAGGCCGGGTGACACGAGAGATGAGTGTCACAGGAGTCGGGCTTCAGGCTCTGACAGGAGTGTCGCGGCACTGTCTCGCGTCTCTCCTCCGTCTTTCCCCGTGACTTTCAGGAGGCGAGGAGCGAACATTGTCATGCCGAGCTCGACTCCTTGCGTCTCCGTCAAGTACCGGTGCCCCCTGGAAAAATAGTTTCAGGAAAAGGAGAAAAATACGGTTTATTTTGTAGCATTCGCCTGCCCATTCTCATCTTCCCCTGCAAACACTGCCGGTGGGTACAGGCGGAGAGCGTGCACAGGGGGTGTGTGTGTGCAAGCATACGGAAACGCACGGTGAGGCGTTCAAAGCCAGCAGCTGCTGATTTGAGACTCCAGCGCAGACGCACTCTCCCCTGCTCCCTCTTCACGGTGTAAACAAAATGAACAAACACAAGCAAAGACTCTGTTCCCTCCGCCGGCGGAGCCGCGCCTCGCTCGGATCCGGGCTTTCTCAGAATAACCCTAACCTGGACTTGACCGCAGCTGGAGCGTCGCCTTCCGATCCCTGGCATCTCGGGCGCGAGGCCCTCGGAGTGGGGGGGCCCTCTGAACCTCAGCCTTGGGACAGATGGCGGGTTCAGACCGGCGGAACCCGCTAATGAGCGGGTCGTGCCAAGTGGTGTCGGACACGGGGCCAGAGGTGGGGCCGCTCCATCAGAGTCACGCACTTCCATTTGGCGGTGACGTACAGAAGCCTCAAGATGCCGTGGTTCGCCGCGAACGCTTATTCCAGCTAATTGGCGCTGTTGCACCATGGGTAGTTGGCGTGGGGAGGAAACAGAGGGCGAGAAACCCACACTGCTTGTGAAGGTGGATTGTGTCCCTGCCAGGAAGTGCCTCCACAGCTCAGACATCTGTATTTTACACCTCGGCCTCAGTCTGACGGGGCTCAGATCGGCAGTCGCTCCAACCGTCGATTGGCTCCACGCGACCGCTCCGAAACTCAAGGTGGAATATCATCTGGTTCCCTCATAGCCGAAACTCCTCACCCCTGAGATGTGCCAACACATGTCAATATTCAAGAGTGTGGAGAATAAGGATGAGCTATTTTCGGCGGAGCTTTGTTCCGCCTTCATTAGAGGTGAGGCAAATTATGACCTGTGTCGTACAGTGATGGATTTCACTCCGATACAGAGACGTTTTATCCGAGCCGGCGCTTAAACTCGGCGAAGAGTCGCATCCAAGCGGCTGATATTGGCGTCGGCGTCGACAGGCTGCACCCTGGGATCTTGTTTGTTAAGAGCGCCGGTGTGAGGAGAAAGAGAAGAGACAGGTAGGAGCCTGTGATGGATGATGACGGTACACAGTGGACCAGTGACGGGGGAGAGGGGGGGCATCAATAGTTAAAGCATCAATGATGTATTGCGTTTTGTAGTTTTGCTGCGTTCACTTGAAGTTGGAAATGGTGTGGGGATTTGCAGCGGCCCACACCCGGCGCTGCGCTTTGTCATATTTGGGCCGCGTGACGCCTCTGAAATGTTATTGTCGTGCATAATCAGTCATCGGGGCGCTCGCCAGAGGCGCTTTTGTTCCTCCAATGAAAGAGCCGAAGGGCAGCTGACTGACGGCGTGTGGTGATGACTGCGTGGATTGCAACGTGCATTTCTGTTTAAAATTTCAAGAGAAAACAATTGACACAATTAGTTTGAGTGAAGTACAGCTATCCGTTGAAACAGTAGACTGTCAGTCGAGTTTGAGTGACATACTTCAGACAGCAGAGACGGGCTGCATCTTAAATTCAATTACGTTTTATGACTGTGACGCCGGAGCACAACAGAGATCTTCACCCCCGCTTCCATCCATGTTGCTAACCGACTGAGGAGAAGGAGCCGCGCTTGAAGTATATTTAGCTCCCATCTGCGGTACTTTACTGGATGAATATTGCATTTGAAATGCAGTATATGGCGAATCGGTCCGCTTTGAAGTTCTTTCTCTAAACCATGAGTCAGCGCGACGCGGCAATCAGCCGCAGCGAGAGTCGCTCCGCCGCCGCTTTGTGCAATTACAATTAGACGGAGGGAGATAAGTCCACCTTCATCACAGATGGGTTTTACACTGGAGACTCACAAAAGAGGGTTTTTTTTTTTCCAAACAGCTCCCAGACGCCTCGTTTCCTCCCTCTGCCTCACGAGAGACGAGCTTCTCATACGTAAATACCCTTAAATAGGCGCCATAATGTGACAAACACCAGCGTCCACGAGAGGACCAGCGCAGGACAGAACACGCAGCACCAGCAGATGATGCAGCATAACATCCCCACGCGCTCGTTTCTCTTTTTTAAAGAGCTGTTTTGAAGCACAGCGTACTGGTGCTTGTCACGGCATGACATCATCGTGGTGATGAACCGAGGTCCGCCGCTGCATCATTGTCTCCGGGCAGCGAAGCGCCCGCCTGTCTCTCCCGCAATGAAACAGTGCCATCTATGGAAATGCTGAGCGTCAGGCCCGGGTTCAACACCTCTGAGGGAGATTCAAACTCTGTGCAACAATTTTTTTTTTTTTTGTTGTCAAAACACAAAATATAATCCTTGACTTCCTCCCTATCTTTTTTTTTTTTTTTTTTGGGACCTGATTCAGATTTTCTGTGCCAGCGTCGTTTAGAGATTGTGAGAGAAAATTGCCCCACAAATTAGTCGTGGGTAAATCCAGGGATTATGTGAGTGTAAATACGGCGCTGACAGCTGGAAATGACACTAATATGTCAGACTTGGCTGCTGTCACTCATACTTAGAAGTTGCTGCTCGCCTTGTCCCTTCACAGTGAGTTCACCCAACTTCTTTAACGCTTTACTTTTTCCCTGTAAATGTGTTTTTATGGTAAAGAAGTTTTGATTGTCGCTCTGTGATGAGATCATTTTAATATTGATTAGAAATCTAAATTATATTAGATGATGCTCGCTAGTGGAGATGAAAAGCAAATGATCAAATTCAATTTGTGTTGCTCTTATTCATTGTCTGATGGTGAAAACTTCCTATTAGTGAAGCGAAAGCCTCTTGGCTGCCCCCTAGTGACTGTTTACTCTCATCACACTGATGTCTCCAATTATTTTTTGTTTTAATAATTAATTGACAGCTCAGACCGACTCACAATGTTCAATCCTCAATGACGACTGGCAGTAATAGTCTGGCATCATTTCTTTTTGTCGTTCACTTCCTCTGATCTTCCTCTGCTGTGTTTCCAGAATCCTTTTCTTCCTGGAGAGTTGCTCTGACTTTGGCGGGAGGGGACCGCCCGATGGGTGAGTATAGCCAGAGTCAATCCCCCAGCAGGCAGACGGATGAGAACACATCTGTCTCCTCGTCTGGTGCCTGGTCCATGAGAATATATGGGCCCGACCCGGGCTCAGTGTTCTGGGGATGAACCGGTGCCCCAGGATTGTGCAAGTCGAGGGGGTGGGCTCTCGAGAGCCAAGAGCCTGTCAGTTTCCCTCCCAGTCTTAGACCTCAATTACTGAATCAAAGGTGAGAGGAAGAGCAAATCCCATCCGGTGCCTGGTCCTCATCTCACCCCCAGACCCGACAGGCTCTCTCTCTCTCTCTCTCTCTCGTCCATTCGCTCTAACTCAAACACACATGCAGCACAGCTCTGGGGAACCTTGCAAGTGAGCCGCTGGTGGCGCTCCAAAGAGGCTTCAAAGTCCATTGCTCTTTCTCAGCGGGAGTGCAGATGGGGTGAATTCCCAATATGTCCTCACCCCTTTTTTTTTTTTTTTTCCCCTCTCCCTCACAAGTCGGCCGTTCCTGAGCCGCGTCGGTGTCATTCTCATCCCACATCGGCCGCGCTATCTCCCTGCCTGTCTCATGAAGAAATGCACTTTTTTATCTTATTTACTAAACAATTTCCCCCGGCTTATGGCGGAAGTCGCGAGAGGCTTATCCCGGCAGAAAAACGACTTTGGTGACAGCCGGAATATGAGTATGACTGACATCACTTGACTGGTTAATGTGAAATGCAACAGCGGCTGCGAAAAAAGAGCCTGTATTATATTTTATTTTATTTTTTTCTTGGGTTCGGGCATCGATTTAAGGATCTGGATGAAGGGATGAAACGTAAATGTGCTCACAGGCCTAAGTCTATAAGTGAAATAGAAGCATAACCCGTGGGTTCACCACACAACGCGGTGAGAGGCGCCTGCTGTCACCAGGTTTGATTTGATTTGCCGTCACGTTGTGCGGCTCTTTGCTTAAATTCCTGCTGCTCTCTGTTCTTGTTTTCCTCGCGTTCCTCTTATCCGTTGTTGTGTTTCGCACTTCAGTTCCGCCGTGAGTTGTTATTCAAGTCGATGATGAAACCTCCTCCAGTGCCTCTGCAAAAAAAACAAAACAAACAAAAAGTTGGAATAAACAGTCTTTATATTCCTCCATGATTTCCAGCGGAGCGATAGAAGGAGGGAAATATGAAACAACAGCCAAACTGAATCAGAGTGGAATAATGGGCCCGACACGTCCTTGACCTACAGAAACTCGAAGCTGAAACAGTCTCAACTGAAGGTCCACTTACTTCCTTCATGTGGAGCCCAATTACACAAGCCCGCACTGAGGCAGCTCAGTTGCCATGGAAATGTACATGGGGAAACTTTCCTCGCGATGCTGAGCGCTCCTTAAGACTCCTCATTCAAATGGCCGCCGATCTCCTCCGTTCCTTCTCGACCTTGACGTTATCATCGTCAAGATTTCGGGCACCGGCCGGTAATGACACGTGTGGATGAAAGGCAGCGCCAGACGGCGTGAGCAGTACTTCACGTGCACCCCGATTTACTCCAGGATTAGGAAACTGTCTCAGTGATGCAGCTCCATAAACAAAGCCAGTGATCACAAACAGCTTCATTTATTCTCTGAACTGGAAAATTAACCTTGTTTTTTTTTTCTTCAGCCAGTTGTTCATTGCAGGTGTAGGTTGTGATTGGGTGGTTTCTCCCAGAGCCAGGCTGTGCCCTCAACATCGTGATCCCAGCTTTTGTTTTGCTGAAGATAGGGCTGCTTAGGTCCCCCACAGTCCCGCGACTCGGCTCCTGTGATAACAGATGTGCGCTTTCGCCGAGAAGGCCGCCTTTGAATTGACTCCGACTCCCGCACTTAAACTTTATAGACTGCATTCAGTGGAACGGCAGCGGGGCTGCGCCCCCGGTGCACTTTAACATGTCTTATTCAGACCGTCGTGGCCTGTCTCTGGCGGCGTGAACTGTAGCTCTGAATCCAGCCCCGGTGAAGCTCCACTTCCCATTGACCCGCGCTCCTGACGAGCCGCGGCGCCTCCAGACGCCAGTGTGTGACGCGGCGAATGGATTTTTAATGTACACCTCCAAGCTTTTCGCTCCCCCCCCCGAGGCTGCGACTGTGTACACGGCGCCTTGTTTTCGCACTCCTCTAACAAGCTGCCGGGCTGCACCGGCGAGACAGCGGCGGCCTAAGTGAGAACAATTGATATTTGAGTTAGCGACGGGCTGAGCGAGGGAAGCAGGAGAGCCGCGGCGTTGTGATCCTGAGCCAAAAGGAAAGCGATGCTGGTCTTCAGCGGCATTACTCACTGCGCTGATGCTATTAGTTGCTTTTACGGGGATGATTAAAAACTGTTAAATGTGAATATTTGGCCAAACAACACTGCATGTTTCCTCCTCCTCCAATAATTCAGCTTGATGGTGGTTTATTTCCAACCATTTAATCTTCCTTAGAGCAACTTGCTCTCCTCAGAGGAGCCAAACAAGTATTAGAGCTGTTTCTGAGAAGTCTTTTTCATTAGCGCCCAGTCAATAGGTGTAAATCACAATATGGATAAACGGGTATGAAAAAGATTCTTAAATATAAATGCGTAAAAGTGAATCATTGGCAGAGTCTTTGTGTGAGGTTCAGCTGTGGGAAGTGAATTGGGGGCAGCAACACACAGATGGATTCTATCTGCCTCACTTGGCTGTGACTGTTGTTATTTTACATTAAAGCCCCGACACGTGAGTGTGTGTGTGAGTGTGTGAGTCGAGGAGAGGTGTTGATTGCAGGGCCGCGGTTTCCAAACGACGAGGCCGAGAGAATGGGATTAAATCCACACGAGAATGGCTTGAAACATTACATTACTCTGATTCAATTAGAGAAAACTCTCAAAGAAATAACAAGTGGTTTAATTCATTTAAATTAATTAACAGTTTTAAATTGGAAACGTGTTTAATTACCCATGTTTGCTTTTGTTAATGGGAAAATTAAATGATAGGAACATGATCTTTGGGGATGTTTGCTCTCAGTTTAGTTATAAAGTGCCATTTCTTTGCAATGTTATGGATTCATTAACTTTTTGGTTCACTTTACTTTTAAGAGAATTATGTTACAGCCGTATAATTGTTTTTGTCATAGTTTCCTTGTGATACGATACTTTATGGTTTCATTTAACTTTTCCCTTCCTTTGCTTCGACACCCAACGTTCAACTCACCCTCCTGCATTTTAATTTGAATTTCTCTAATTGGACATGTCCTCCTCTTCCGGTGAATTGTCATTTGAACTGTGTTACGCAGCTAAAAATCAAATACAACACACAACCTCCAGCTGAGTGTTAGAAATCTCTTTTGATTAGTCACATTTCCTCATTAGAGTTCAGAGCGCTGGGTTTGTACGCGACAGAGCTGAGTTTCTGTGAAAAACTTTTTTTTTCCGGTGGGGTGATTAGTGTGCCACTGAGAGCAGGTTGCCTTTTAATCAGCGCGGTTTTTATTGGGGGTTGTTTTGGCGACAGGTTTCAGAATTTACACACACGTGTCCAAAGTTTGTCCCTGATCCCGTTTCATGGCTCCCTCATGCAACGTCCCCTTCAGCGGTGCCAGCTCCATCATTGCCCCTTTTAACGAGGTGATATCCAGACACATGGGAGCAGATGTTGCAAAGGAAAACACACTGTGACGTTATTGTGATCGATGCGCACCTCCCACCGCATCCACTGCATAATTTGGCGGATGGCATCAGGATAACAACCGGCATTATGTGGAGACAGCTGTCGCCATGGCGCCCGGGCAGCCATCGGCGTGGCTCCCGCCTTGTTTCAGGCACAGGCGGGGAAGCCAATTAGAGTGATTTACGGCTTCCCTCTGTCGTCACCACCTTGGATCCTGTGTCTCCGTCCAGCGGAGGAAAAGGATCTGCTGATGAGCGCGGTGGAGTTGTTTACTGGTGAAATTGAAAGTAACCCGGCTTCGCTTGAACTGTGAACTTCCTCTGAAAGTGAGAACACTTCACTTTTGTGAGGGCAAAGTATACTGTAAAAACATGGACGATGAGAATGTACTGTATAAATATGTAAAAAAAAAAAAAGTACACCCACCCGAGGAAATGTATGTCTTCAGAGCAGGAAAATGTAATGTTAAACTTATCCCTGAATGACTTTTGAACAAACATTTCCCGTGAGTGCAGCTCTGTCTGAATTAAAAATGCGAATGAAAAGTTGCTCGCTTTTTCAGGTTCCGATGCAATAATGGCGATGCAGAAAGGAAACTGGGAGATGGCGAATACAGGAATGGGACCCCTGATTGACTGTCGCAGATGATCTGCAGCTTTGAAGTGTAAAAAAGTAAGGGTTTGAATTCATTCGCACTTTCGTCGGCAACGTGAGAGGTCACGGGAGAGGTGGCGGCTCGTCTTCATGGGAATCAAAGGTGCACACATCTTCACAGAATAGGATTCAGAATGGCACTGTTCGTGGTGATGGTAAAGGTGACTTATATATGATTTTATAATCTTATTATCCTGCCCAGTTTTTCATTTGCATTTAAATCATGTTTGGTTGATTAATAAACAATATGTATATTTCTGAATTTGAGCACTTGTATTTCTATACACATATTTCACATTAGTCTTCATAAACGCTCTTAATTTTGACTTGGGTGAAACCCTTTTGAAGGAAAATCGCAGCAACTCTGATTTCTGCGTGAAAATATAGATGTTTGTGTTTATTCCCTCCTCGCCAGCAGGTGGCAATGAAGAGTCGATGCCAGATCAACTTCCGTCCTCCAGAGGAAGTGGCCGTCGCAGGCCTGTGACGCGTCACTCCCGCGACATCAACCAGCGACCAAACAGCGTCGCAGAGAAGAGCAGTGCGTCGTCCTGTTTAAAAATGTTGAAGAGGAAATCGAGCGGCGGCGACAAGAAGAGGAAACACTCCCATTCTGAAGAACGACACGACAACCATGGACGCAGGAGCACGGGAGCGAATGTGGAGGTGAGCTAAGCAAGGGAGCGTCATGCTAATCGTGCAACACGTGAAAACAATCACTGATTCAGCTACAAGACTTCTTACACAAGTAGTTCCTTTTAACAACGTGTGGTTGTTTTAATTTGGCTCGTATTTTAGCTCATTGAAGGAGATGTCGTAGTCAGGAAGAAGCTAACCGACGTTCGTTTTTCCATGGGCAGAAAAGACTCTGTAGCTTGTTTATTTTTTTCTAAAGGTGAAGTCCAAAGATGAATGTGCGGACCACGAGCTGGACAGGATCAGCAGTGACATTGAGGAGGGAGGCCTGGACCTGAACCTTCCGTTTAAACCCATCACTGCCTACGTTAGCGACAGGAGTGAAATGCTACGGCAGTGTCTCCTCGTGCTGGGAGAGAAGAAGCTTCGGAAGATGCTGCCCGATGAGCTCAAGGTGAGGAAGGGACCTCAGGGTGTTAGAATGTCGAGAATAAAATATCACTGATGCACGACACGTTGTCCTTCACAGGATTGTGGTTTAGAGGAAATCAAAAAACTCTGTTGGGATCAACTGGAGCCCATCTCAGAGAGAAATCTGTTTCAAATCTTAGCAGGTGAGTCAGCAATCTGTGGCACATTGCTGCTATTAAATGTTAAACCATTTTCATTCACCTGAAGCTGTGTGTTGTGTCAAGGGGAAGAGCTGACATCTGGAGATGGAGTCACAGAGGGAACTGCGGCGGGCCAGTGAGTTTTCTAATTTACTAAAAGAGCATTTTGAACTTGAGAGTGAAAATCCAGCATGTTATCTCTTGTGTTAATTTTATTTTTTCCCCACAAAGGCAAGACAATAATGTGGACTCCACGTCTTGCATCAAAGAAACCGCGAAAACTGAGGAACCAAAACAAGGTAGTTCATTTTTAATCTCCGGGAACAACATCCCTCACATACTGAGATAATAATTGAGTGATATAGAGGCACGGGACGAATGAATGAATCGCGTAAGATGGACAAATTTTTGACGCAGCTCCCATGTAAACGCAAAGCAGAGGTGCCATTTTTGCACAACAAACCTTTAGGTTTTTATTTTTTTGTTCTGAGGTGTACCGAACTGTGTGTAGTACAGGCAGCTCAGTGGCCGAGGTGTGCTGCTGTGAACGAGCCCCGGCGAAGTGGGTGTGTGTGTGTGTGTGTGTGTAAAGAGTCGGGTGAGGAGGAATAGAGACAGCAGTCAAAAGGTTGAGGTTTGACACCTAATCTGCAGTTAGGGTTGATGTTTATATTCATTACAATGTGTGAAATAAACTGCAATGGACTCTGAAAACAAAATGTGTATGGGGGGCGGGGGGGCCCAGCAGAAAACATTTGGGAACCACTGGACTATTGTGTCATATTATATATTTGAAATGTCTTTGTGTGTGGTTTCTCTCCAGAGGGGGGCGGCTCAGGTGAGGAGAGCGATGTCTTGAGCATAAACGCAGATGCTTATGATAGTGACATTGAAGGGCCCAAAGAGGAGCAGGCTGCCAAAGCTGTAAAGTTAGAGGAAGGCGGTCAGGAAGCAGCCGACCCTCCTGTGAACCCTGACCCGGCTGATCCTCCCCGGCCTCCTCCCGCTGACTCCCGACCAGTCGAAGCACAGAAGGACATTCAAAGAGACATAGATAGGAGCGTCAGTGAGATTTTAGCGATTTCATCCCTTACAGGTAAAGAGGAAGCTCAAGAGGAGAGCGCCCCCCTGCAGTCTGCCGACGTCGGCCGACCTGTTTCCAGCGCTGCGCCCGTGGCCAGTCAGCCGTCCATTCAACAGCTGGAGCTCCTGGAGCTGGAAATGAGGGAGCGAGCCATCAAGGCCCTGATGAAAGCCAGCGATGTGAAAAAGGTTTCTACTGTGAAAAATGTCTAACGCTGCTCATTCTTGTTTGTCTGATTTTGATTTTATGGTTTCAATGCACTTTGAAAAACAAAGTTTACAGATGCTAGATGTAGTTTAGTTTTTTAAAAAACTAGATTTTTCTTTTTTATTGGTGCTCTACGTGTAACAGTGATGCCATGTTTGCGTTATTACTCCACATTGGAATGGTGTGACAAACTGGTTGAAACCAAATGAAATACAGAGAATCTTTTTTTTATTCCCACTCTCTTCTCAGTGACTTGTTAAATCCACTCATCCATCCATTCATAGCACTTATAGATTATATTCAGGTACTCAAATGCTCTTCTCCATTTGGTCACTAGATGGCAGTATTACTCTATTGCAGTTCATCTGGGGGCAAGCGCGAGATAGTATTTATTAATGTTCATTATAGTCAAAATGGTCATGAGCAGCATTAAAGTCAAGTTTCCAGCTGATGATATTTGAAACTAATTAATTAATCCAGCAAAGATTTTCTCTGCAGTGGCAAAAATTCTCTCAGAGAGGAAGTGAGCATCAGGTTCACGTTGATTTATATGTAGCACCTTGTGTTTGAATGTATTATTAAAGGCAGTGGCTGCTTTTTAATGTTGTGTTTGCAGGCTGAGCCTTCAAGCCAGAACAGGTGGCAGCAGCGTTGTGCTGCTGTTAAGTCCGTACTTCCTCATCAACACCTGTTTGACTTGTCAGGCTGCAGCTTTCTAGAGAAAACATCTTTTTTTTTTTTTTTTTTTTTTTTTTGCATCCTCTCAGTTATCACACAACTTTCTATCGCATCTGTTGCCGCACAGATATCTGCCACTTCACTTCAATAACTTTCAAATGATTCCTTTTTCTTCCGTGCCTCCATATAGCAGCGAGAACTAATAGCGCCTCTTTACCTAATAATGTGTCCCTGCAATTACATGCAGATGCGAAATAGCTCCCCACCCCACCACCCTAGAGGAGAGAATGAAATGTATGATAAGCGGCCTCCTGGGTATTTCCATTTAAAAGGGTTATTTCATGGGAGAAGTGAGGGAGCGAAGGGTTAAATGCATCTTTCTTTATGCATTTCTGTGCAGTTATCTTTGTGCTCCTTGATGCGTTCAAAGGAAAAGCGTCCACTTTGGTAAAAAGGGATGCAAACTCTTCTTAAGTGCTTGTGCCGTCTGTGATTGCCAAGTATCAGTCATTTCACCGATATAAGAATGGCAATTATTATTTAGCATGAGCAGATAAATGGCGTTTTAAGGCACAGCTCGTAATGATTCCGCTGACACATGGATTGATGGAAGTGAGGTGGAACTTGACGGAGCACTCGTGTGAATTTAAATGAACTCGAACCCTGTTAAAATATTGAGGCACGTTGCGTCCACGAATGACGCTATTACCAAAGTCAAAGACGGGGGTCGCGGGAAAAGTTCCAGTGCTGGCAGATTTAATCTGTTTAATAGCTGCACTCTCCCTCAGTGCTGTGACTCTGGTTAGTGATGCTCATGAGGGTCTTTGTTCCGGAGCGGGTTATTAACTTTATTTGCAGCTTTTACCGTCTCAGAAAGTTAACAGACAAACACTGCGGGCGTGTCCTTCAGTCTGGAATCGATGCGAATGTCAAACCTCAAGAGAGAGGTGCAGGGAAAACACGCTCTTATTTTGATGTCATCTCATTGAGTCGTACTACTAGTAGGGTGGTTTTTTTTTTTTTTTGCACTTTTTGTCAAGCCTAGTCAAGTTTCTGCTCCCTGTTTGGGGTGAGGTTGTGACATCAGCTCTTCAGCAAGACAAATCGACCCCAGCTGAAGCAAATCAGGTCAGATTCCAGCGTGTGCTGGGTCTGTGCAAAGGGCCTGATACCAGTCACAGGTGCCCAGAAGACTTCCGACCGAAGCCCCCAACCCCGGTGGTTTCGAATCCTTGGACCTTGTCGGCCACCCCTTGCTCGCATTCCATCCAGGTGTCGTCCCTGCTGATGATGAACCCATGAACCCACAGGACGCTGTAAGTGTTTGTCCCAGAGAGCGCAGCTCCCACCACCACTTAGAAATACTAGGCTACAACAAAGTTCTTCCTCCCTCGTGATAGACAGGTATTCAACTTGAGTGTTTTTTTTTTTTTATTATTATTATTATTTTTTAGAACACATGTTTGCATAAATTACGGCATCCACTTCAAGTCCCCCCCCTGACTGGCCTGTGTTCTCTCTGCAGCCAGAAATGAAATGGAACTAACAGCTCGTGCTGACAGGCAATAAATAACCCAGCACCTCTCTTAGGCTGAATGAATTGATTTGCTCCAGCAGTGACTCATTGGACACATTTCAGACTCAACAAAGTAAGAGAGATGTTGAATGTTGGATGTGCTCCGTTTTGATTAAATGTCCAATTCTGCATTAATGCTAATTGCGCTTGCATTGGCGCTAATCCTGATTGCCATCTCAAAGGCCGCAGAAGCATGTAAATGTGCTGTTGATTTTAAATACAGACATGGTGGCTGTTGATAGGACCCGCGTGAATCGGCGTTCATTTCAGGGCCTGATGTTTGAGACGTGCTGGACGGGGGCCGTCGTGTGTAATTTGAATGGCGGCTCGGCGCGGGGTTATAATGGGTCCTTCTGTTCCCCCGTTGAATCCGCTGTCACTGAGTGCAGACGAATGGCGGCCGCCGCAGCCTCGTGGCAGGTGTGCGGCACATCTGTTCGCCGCTCGCTTCCCTCTCGCGTGCGTAAATGATTGGCTTCTTCTCAAAGCGCGATGAGCTTGGCAGAACCCTTTTTTTTTTTTCTTTTTGAAAAATGTGAAGTGGGTTATTGCAAGTGTGCTGCTTTTTTTTTTCTCCAAGAGAGAAGAGCTACCTTTTGTTTTCCGGCCTCACTGGGGGGGGGGGAGATTTGAACATTTGATATTCCACTCCAGTGTAGTATCTGCATTTGGAAAGAATTCCTCCCCTCCACTGACTCCTCTGACATCTGACTTTCAGATTCCATGCATGCTCGCTCCACATGGGCCTCTCTCCCCTCCTGCATTCAAATGGTGCATTAATACCATCAAACAACCATTGAAATTCTGGCGAGTAGACCCAGCAAGCCAATAAAGACAAAATGCTTTTGAAGGATACCGAGAGACGGCAGGCAGGACGGATGACCTCGCACAATCAAATCAGCATAATCAAATGAAATGCCGCAATATTACATCACAGCCGAAGCCTCATCGCCGCGGCGACACGATCAACAAGCTCCATCCTCCGGGTGCTTTCTCACAGGAGATGCTGGGACTGATGGGGCCTGCCTGGGACGAATATATTTCCCGCCTAATGGAGAGGGTTCAGTGCGTCTGTGATGTCGTGTGGGTTTTAAATGTTCATGGAATCCACGGTTAATCTTCAATCGGTAAACATGAGCGATTCCCAGAGCCGGCTGCAACCCTAATCTATGATTGTACACAGATGTAGCAGCCCTTTGAGAATTTAGGGCGATAGCACCCCGAAGCAGTAATTAATACAAAAAAAAAAAAAGATCTTTCATGTCTAATAAAGCAAGAGTATTATTTCAAAGTCGACATAAAACTCAAAGACACGTTGCTGTATTCCTCTGCCAAACTTCCACTGATGATTTCCTGTTTATTTCCGTCACATCTTCGGCGTGTTAGCGAGCACTGACCCTGTGGTGCCTTGATACCCAGTACATGCAGTCTTACCTGGTTTCAAACTCACAGATTTTACTGCTTACGTGCTTTTATGCTGAAATGTCGAGGCCAGCGTAGGCATTAGTTCAGTTGTTGACACAGAAATGAATCATTTCAAAGTAAAAGGGTGCGATTGTGTTTGTTTACACACATTTATTTGGACAGCTCAACGATACGTGACGGTAACGCTGGTTTGACATGGAACCTTAATAAAGAATAGATCACAAAAAGCAGAAATGAAAGGGAAAAGTGCTCCATTTCCACTTTGTTTAAACTAACCACCCTCCCTCTGATGCTGAGCCATAACCAGCTGCATTGTTATAGTCCCAGCTGTCCTGCGAGCAGTGTCCCCCAGACAGACGATGCATCACTGCGCGCAGCCCTGGTAACTCGCGCTTTTATGACGCTCGGCGAAGACGACACCATTTGCGCTGGGGTTGGAAGACATTGAACTGTCAAAATCCTGGTGGGGCGCCATTTATTTATTTTCATTTGGATGATTTATTTCCCGCAGAAGCACAAAAGGACTGAGCCGAGTAAATTACTTTTGTCAAACTTGTGATAAAACTGTCAGGCTGCTCCCCACCACCAGCTGGCAGGCAATTGTATTACATAAGTAATTGTCAAAAGCAATGTCAAGAGAGGGGTATATTGCTTTGGTGAGTTTCTGCTCGTCTTCCCATCAGGGTTTAACATTCCTTGCCTCTGTTTTAATGGGCTTGTTGTGTGTTTTAACTACATTGCAGCGTGTGGCTCTTGAGGGAGAAGCCAAACAGTAGCACAGATGGAGACAAAGTGAGTTTCTTGCTCTTGTAAAGAGTCGTTTTGGACAGAATTCGCCGGCTTTGTGTCCGGTCCTGCCACTATTCTCTGCTCCTGCCATCTTTTTTTTTTTCTTCTCTTTTTTGTTTTTTTTATAGTTCGGAATAACACGCGGCGTACTTCATCACTTTTTTCATTGAGAACTTCAGCTCTGCCGTTATGAAAGGCACTAAGTCAGACCCATGCTTCGGCTATTACACAACCAGCAGTGAGTCACTCAAAACCAACAAAAGCTGTGCCCCCGCGCCGCCACTCCAAGCTCCAGCGTTCATAATCTGTTTTTTTTTTCTTCTCTTTTTTGTTTTTTTTTTATAGTTCGGAATAACACGCGGCGTACTTCATCACTTTTTTCATTGAGAACTTCAGCTCTGCCGTTATGAAAGGCACTAAGTCAGACCCATGCTTCGGCTATTACACAACCAGCAGTGAGTCACTCAAAACCAACAAAAGCTGTGCCCCCGCGCCGCCACTCCAAGCTCCAGCGTTCATAATCTGCTCTTCGTTGCCTCGCCGTGAATGGCGCGCTGTTTTTTTTTTTTTTTTTTTTTTTAAGGCGCCACTTCTCAACGGCCAATTAAGCGACCACTGTCTGCTGCTGCTGTCCCCCGGCTCCCCCGATCTGGTTGCCGATCCCTTGCTCTGATTGTGAGGGGCTGCACCGACAACGCCACTTTTGCAACTTCAATGGCGTTTAGATGTGAAAATAATCAGCAGGAACGAGCGAAATGAGCGATTCCAAGTAGCGCTGGCTGTAGTTTGTGTTGTACTGCTTCATGTCCAGTACGTGACATTGAAGCCTTGAATGCAGGTTAATGCAGTATTTCAAACGCTGTCCAACTTCAGCAGTTTATCAAGCAGTAGAAGCAGTACTCGTGTGCACATTTTTAAAATGATAAAATGTTCTATTTATACTGGTAAAGTTTCAGCTCCTGAGCCTTCTGAGTCACACGTTTTTTTTTTAAAGGTTAAAGCCGTTTTCTGTATAAATCTGGTTTTGTCATCGTTAATGCTCTGTTTTGCAAAACAAACGATATTAAACAAAATTAGTTGGCGCAACTATTTTCATATAATATATGTTATATTGTTTTATCCTACAGTCTGAAATACGCCCTCTGTTCTGCTGAGTGGTAAAATTAAGTAAATTACATGCAGCCTAATTACCTCGCTGCTAACTGTGTAAATATGAGCATTGACCTTTTTACTTATTGGAAATGTGTCTTATAAAAATAGTGCTTTCTCACAGAGTATAATCCAATAATTTAAAAAGTTTTGAAGCACTATATCTTTGTAGCTGTTCTCGAGGTTACTTTTTTGTAGGAACTCACTACTTCGTAAGGAGTAAAAAGTAATACTGTCCAAATGTTCCTCCACATTAAGGCCCTGGTTCCTGTCACGGAGGCTGTGGCTTGATATTTCCTGCGTTTCTGTGGTTGTGTAATGACGCTATATTTGCTCACTAGATTAAAAACGCCTCAAGATTGTCCTTCGAGGTCATCCTGTCGCCGATGTTAAAGCCGGAACAGATGTTAACATGGCGTCTCTCTCTTGTCCCCCAGCAGGAACAGGTGTTGCCGGACCCGCCGCTGGATGGACTGAGGTGGCCGTGTAACTCCTTGTCGAAGTGGCTGGGACGCGTGGACCTGCCCTGACTCCCCGGGACCCGGCTCATCCCGCCTGCGGCGGTAAGTCTGCATCCAAACTCCTTCAGCAGGGCAAATGTTGACACGTGTCGTCATTGCAAACGAGAGCGCGTTGTTCTGCATGCGGCTGATGAGCAAAACCTGTCAGCGTGGAATGGATCTGTACTGTGCCCACGGCTTTCGGCAAATGAACCGTTTGTTTGTCAGTGGCTAAATAGTTCAGCGCACTAATAGCGGTTTCTCAGGGATTAATCAAGGTGAGCGGGAAGTAACTGCAACATAAATTAACAGTCCCTAACCATTCGGTTTAATCTGGTCCGCCACATTACCCTCCCAGAAATAAATAAATAGACCGACTGTCACTTTTTTTTTGCGATTAAAGGTCGTACGGAAGTAATGAGTCACTTCAAAAATCAACATCTTGAAACCGTGATTCATCATGAGTCGTCCTGTATTCTCTGCAAAGGTCCACCCATCACAGTGCTCCTCAGTATTGATAACCCCACCTCAGCCTATTCCGAGGTGACTCATTAGTCACGGCGGTAATGACGTGTCATAAGAGAGAAACCCGTGTTCTTGATGGAAGTGGTGACTGCGGGTTCGGACTGTGATGCAGCACTTGTGGGCTCCGAGTCGGTTTGTTGTTCGTCCCTGTAAACAAACACCTCCCTGCCACCGAGCGTTAACCTCCGAGCCCTTTTAACAAATGCATTTTAAATAGCCGGGGAAGTCGCCGCTGCGGCGGCCGCGCAGGATGTTTTATCAAAAGCTTTATCGTTCTTAATCCGGACTCATTACGCGGGTGCAGAGATGACACAGTAATCAGAGGCTCCCAGCAGCTGAGTACGGGAAACAATCAGGCAGAGGCTAGTGTTGTGCTTAACCTCATCACGGCCCTCGTTCAGGTGATGGAGGACGCCGAGGTGAGGGGCTGCTCGGGGGCTGTTTGTTATTTTCAATTTACTCCTGATGGAATGAATCAGCACACGAGGTCCAGCAGAGATAATGGCAGCAGTAGGTGATGTAACGATGAAGTTGTTTATTTACCGGGTGGGACTTTTATTTTTTTGGCCACGAGCATCCTTCCCCCTGCCCGGACTTTTTTTTTTTCATTTTCTTACACTGGGGTTGGAATCTTCCCCTCGAAAGCTTTACCGAAGTGAAGTGCAAGTGTCTGTTTCTGTAATGGGCTACGCCGCGGGAGCGTTTCCATGGCAACGCGGCGAGGGCGCGAGCACAGCTCAATGCTGCTCTCTGGGGAGTATCTGGGAGGCTTCTGCTTAGTGGGAAATGATGATAATAGCGCAGAGTGTTGGATAAAACTCAAACGGGGAAGACTAACCCCGTCATGCTGCAGAGGAAGGAGGCAACGTTCATCGTCTTTTGTCGGCTTTCTCTATTTTTTTTTTTTTTTTTTGGACCCAGTTTCCGTAGTTACCGTCTCATACTGTTTGTCTCATTTCCATTTTTATTGGATGTATTGCGCGTCGTTAAGGGAGAGAGACGCCGTTGCTGATCATGTTCTATACAAGCTCAGTAGCCATCCTCACATATTCAAATGTTCTTCCTTTCAAACGTTAACCTTGTTCAACACCGTCTTTGTTTTCTTCATGTGTGGCCTGACCTTGTGTAGAAAGTTATTCTGGTGGTTATGAGTGTTATAATTTCTTGGTAGTATAGTCAGACGATATAGAACAGCGGCGCTCTCAGCAGCCTGGGAGGCAGTTTGACCCGCTGACCCCTCTCACCCCCCCCCCCACCTGCACTCTGTAGCTCTTTTCCCCGCCGCTGCCCCAACGTGTGCACGCGTGTTCCCCAGCTTTGTATCTGATCACAGCCGCGCGTCGTCAATTACGTCCACGGCGCGTACGGGTAGCTGAAGACTGAAGCTCTTTGGAGTTGAAAATGTCACATTAATTTCCAGCACATTACCCCCTGCCTGAAGTCGTAATGAAGAAGCCCATTAGAATGTCATACCTGCTTACTTGTGAGTTTTGTGGAAAGTTTATTTGATATGTCTGAGTCAATTACCCAAAGTCTTTGTGATAAGGAACTGCTCAGCGGACCTGAACCCCCCGCTTCTACTTTGGGAGCACTCGGATATTTTCCACGCAGCTGTGCTTTGAATAATTTCCAGGCAGAGGTTCTTTCTTGGCAGGGCACTTTATCCACCCCCACTCACCCCCACCCCTGGCTGCCAGTTTAAAGGTTTTGTCCTTGACGTCTCTTTGCAAAGTGAGTGCAACTGATTCGAAGTAAAGATTTAAACATCAGTTTGAAGCAGCGCCTCGGCTTCTGTTTCAAGAACATGCACACAAACAGACTGACAGGAGGTGGGGGGGGGGGGGGCAGTGCAGTAACGGGGGGGGGGGGGGGGGGGGGGCAGTGCAGTAACAGACCTTTGGCTTCCACACGAAACAGAAGGTGTTGTTGTGGGTTTTACTGTGAACAGATGAGACGGAGCCCCGCCCCCACCTCTGTAAATACTAATACTACACAAATATGCAATGACGGTACTGTTCAGTCTATGGGTTATAGTTACTCACTAACTAACTAATACTAACTCACTAACTGTCCTCAAACACGTCCTCAGATGAACAACTCACAGACCTCAAGAGCGATGTGCGGCTGCGCGCGACGGCACAGCTTAGGGGCGGAGCTTTGTGCCCTCGGCCCTCATATAAAATGCTCACAGAGAACCCCGCTGCACTGTGTCTACGCTCTGAGTACAGAGTTCGGCCTGTCCTCAAACACGTCCTCAGAGAAGAAAACAACCCGGGGCGCTCTGGAGCGCAGGTTCGGGGCTTTGTGCCCCAACCTGTCCTCAAACACGTCCTCAGCGGAGGCGGTGGAGCCTTGTGGAGTTCACCCTGTCTCCAAACACGTCCTCAGATGATTGAGCCACCGGGCGCTCAGGCGCGACGGCACATCTTAGGGGCGTGGCTTTGAGCCCTCAGGCCTCATATAAAAGGCACACAGAGAGCCCCGCCGCAGTGCGCCCTCACTGTGTGGACTGAGCCCAGCCTGTCCTCTAACACGTCCTCAAATCTGACATAAAGGAGTGCAGGTTCCAGTCTCTTGTGCTGGGCCGTGTAATGGACAGCAGCAGTGCATCAATCATACAAGGAACACACATTCCAGGAGGATGTTTGCTTTGAGTCGTTGCCACAAGTGTCCTCGTTGTGTTTCTGACTGCGGAGCTTTTCTCTCCGCGCGCGCCGGGCGTTTCATGTCCTCCTCAGACGCGTCGCTGCAGCTCGGGGACAAACACCGGATGAGTGACTGAGAAAACAATTCCCCTGGATATGCATGTTGTCTCGCGCTCCCTCCCGCTCGTGAATCACATTCCTCTCGCTTCCCTCCAGTGTGTCTCTGTCATATGTAGGCGCATGGGCCGGCGCACGCACGCACATGTGCGCACAGCCTGACAAATCCCCCCCTCTCTGCCAAAAAGTCGATAAATAAATGCATTGTCTCTTCACTTTCTGCCGTTGGCATCAGCCTGTCTAAATTGTCTGAGAAGGCGGTGGAGTGTGAAATTGAGTTCAGAACTGTACGCTGTGTGCGGGGGCACGAGATGAGCGTATGTTTGCTTATTTATTCATATTGCGGCTGCATTCAGCGGCGCCTTTGCACGAGCGGGTCAGTTAAACACGTTGAGGTGTTGTTGGTGGGAATTTGACAAGTTTAAAGGAAGAGGCTTAGGCGGTGGCATTTCGCCGCTGCGGGGGGGGGGGAGCAAGAGGTTATCCATCCCGGGGCTAAATGAAGCTTTAAAGTGAAATTGTGCAGTCTTGGCGAGCTTCTTATTTCTGCAGCGAACCAGGATGGCTTCTCTTTTGACAGCCGCTATCATTTGTTCTAAATGCCATCCACACCGGAGCCCGGTGGTTGCATACAAAGCAAAAAAGGTAATTCTACTTGAATCACTCGGTAGCGATTGAATAAATTCACAGTGATTTGCCCCCCCCATTTCTGAAAAGATGAATTTCTCTCTCAAAGCTAAAGCGTTCATGCGAGAATAATAGCACCTGCCCACACTAATTTGCCAAGAACAAATGATTTTGCTTGAGAGTGTAACTTTTGCGCCGCTTTCCTGAGATTTAATCAGAGGTGTTACGCAAACCTCCCCTTCCTCAGCTCTTTTCTTGCCACCCGGTGATGAATGTGTTGTTACCGGATGATGTATGTTTATGGATTGCCGGGGATAACTGCTGTTTTGAAGAGTTATGGCTTCCCCTCACATCACCGAAAAGTGCCTCTGTGCGAAAATCATTCAGGGATTTCAGGTTCGTCTCTCAATTTCACTGAGCACGGAACATGATAAATGTGCATTTGTTTAAAAACAAAGCCTTAACTTTGTTCCCAGACTTTTCTGAAGCTGTTTGAATGTCAAAGTCAGTTTTTTTTCTTCTTCTGCAGTGTCCTTCTCTATCACCAGTGTGGAGGTCATCCCCTCAGACGGTTTTACTTTAGACTGACAGAAATCGTAATGGCAGCATAAATCCTATCAAAGTCTTTGCATTCTCAGCATTACCTGGAAGAACGGCCCAGAGGTCGCCCTGATAGGCCAGACGCCATTTCTGCAGCTCATCCCCCCCCCCCCCACAACCCGTGACAAACACGTGACAGACAACTAGAAAAAAATAGCGTCATTTGCAACAGCAAATAGGTTTTGTGGGGAAATTACTTGCGACTGGATTATATTTTCAATTACGGCAATGAGGACGTGTTAATTTATTCAATTTTTTTGTATTTGGAAAGTTGCAATTATCCCAGTAACTGAACATGTGAGTGAAAATATTTTAAGTTGTTTTTCCTTCTCTGATTGCGCAGTCCAGGATAAGATCAGGTTTATCGACGACGGGATTCCGTTGCTCAACAGACACATTTCCCTTTCCTGTCTCGTGTGACGCGTCCACCATCAACCACGATAAGGCGTGTGGCCGTGTCTGTGCTGAAAACCGCTCAGCTGATGTTAATCACAGCAGCCCGAGGACGTATTGGCCCATTATCTACTTTAAGCATCTGCACTCATTAAACGAGTAAATACACAATTACTGTCACAGTAATTAATATGCAGTTTGCCCCCGTCTTTAACTTTCCAACCTCGTTGTTGCCGCGTCACAACCCACCCCACGCGTCGTGTTGTTTGGCTTTTTCCGAGTCCTTTTTCAACGTGGTTAATTGTCGTTGAAAACCCCGCTCCACTCAGCTCTCTAATGCCGGCAACTGTTTCATTTCCATGAACCGTCACGTCGAAGCGAGGCGCCGCTCTTGATGGGCTTGAAGCCCGCTTCTGAGGCCTGACCTCGATAGAGGAGGCTGCTCTTTCAGCACATGGCTGTTTGGTGTAGATTATGTTTTTGATTTATCTCATCAGCTCATCGGAACACGCGGCGCTGCGAGTGTGAGGGGAATCGCCTACAGTTTGCCGGCAAAGCTGCACCTGTAAATGTCAGACAATCTCAGAAAATGACTGTCTGCGCTTGTTATTGCTGCGTAACCTTTTCTTTTTTGTTTCAACTTGAATGCACGCTGCACACTCGCACGACTGTGGCGAAAGGGCGTCAGCGGGTAATTATCGGGGAACGTTCCCTCTGAATTCCATCCCCGGCTAACTTTCCGCATTTAAAATCCGCGTCCGTGTCGCTTCCCTCTGGCGAGAGACACCGGCTCCGCTGTGCCGTCAAACCAGCGCCCGCTCGCTACTCCCCCGAAGTTTACTCCAATCAATATTTCAGTGGCGAATGGCGAGTTCGCCGTTAAACAAAAATAATTCTCCTCGACAACCTGTGCAAGCGTTAAGCCAGCGAGACGAGGCCTGTCCACCTCAGAGCCCATTAAAAGGCTTTTAATGAAGGCAGCATTGGACCCCCCACCAGCTTTTGATACAATGCACTGTCACCTCATTAAATCCTGATGATGCTCACTGTATCTCGGGCCAGTTGCGAGACCCATGTGTTACCCTGCAGACGCTCAGGGGGCACTGCCTGGGGGGGAGGGGTGGGGGGGCTGAGGAGTTACGGGTACCAGCTGGACTTGGCACCACAGCTTGGCCCTAGACGGTGATAATGGCCTCGCCGCTTCTTGTTCGCATCACATGCTTTGTCACTTTAAACTGCTCCGTAATGGCCTTTATGGGCTTCCATGAATTGTGCAATAAAGAGAGGCGTGCAGGCAAAACCCAAACAGAATAGCAAGCAACCGCGGGAACTCTGCTGGAGAGGTCCGCGTCGCGTTTGAAAGGTCGCCGGTTTGATTAACTGGGCTGACATTGTCTCATGCGGTGGTGCTCCATCTTTCTCTGTCATACGTCCCACGTTTCTCCCGAGTTAATGATGTGCAAATGAAGAAAATGTGCTTCAGGTCTGTGCATAAAAGCACTTGTCAGAGTTTGGATTTTGCTTGTAGGAGCCCGAAGCTAAAAACCGGAACAAACCGCGCAACAACAACAAAGTTAAAAGCAGAGGCTTCACAGCCAAGTTGGAAACTGTTTGAGGTCCCGGCGTCAGTCTGTGTTTGAAAAGTCAATGTGTTCTTACACCGCTGCAGATCCAATATAACTCAAGATGACTTTAACTTTGTTAGATATCATCAGGTGTGATGTATGATTATGAAAGTTCAAATTAAAATGCCTTCTGTGGCCGTATTAGTGAGCGTTAATTGCAAAAATAATAAACTCCCATTGAGTCGCGGATATTAGGATTAACTGGATTCTTCCCTCATTTCACAACAGAACTAATGAACGCTAATACAATTTCAATACAATTTCCTCCGGCTTCCCGCCGCAGCCCAGAAAGCATTTGATGAATCTCGCGTCTGCAGAAAGAAAAGCATTTAAAATAAAACCCGTCAGATGCACATTTGTTTTTTGTGAGCGATACCATTGAGTTTTTGTGTGAAATATGCAAAGTGTCCCGGCTCCTCGAATTAAGAGCTTCTCAGCTCTGAAGCGAAGCCATTTTCTGAAAACAAGCGTGAGCAAATCATGTCACCGTTATGAGCCTATATTGTCGCTCGATTTGAATTAGTGCCTAAATGAGGCATTATGATACATGCACACAACCTCTTGGTTTATTATCCCAGCCTTTACAGCGGTCGGGTGTTATTTTAATCACATTGAGGCACGGTTAAAGCAGAATAACACGGGCTGCTGTTTTTGTGTTGGCCTCAACCAGGAGGTGTATTTAGGGGCTGTTTCATGTTATTTTTAAGATGCGATTTGTATTCCGCGCCTGTGCCGAGGCCCGACAGTGCCACGCTATCGAGATGATGGAAGTGAAACGTAATCTCCGACACTCACACGCAGAGCATTTCAGCACAGGGACACATCAGCTCCATTTGTCTTTGTGATTTCACGCAGCCACAGGTTCTGTACCTGAGGACGTCGTAATGAGACGCCGAGGCTACAGTACAAGTGGGGGAAAAGATAATGGAAGCAATGTGTTGTTTGAATGTTATTGACGCAGCAGCGCTTCAGGCGTCGTCGTCGTGCGAGTCGGCGGATCCTTCAGGAAGGAAAAGCTCCGGCTCTTGGAGTGATGGAGGAGGCGGGAATCTGCGCTTCACTCTTTCCAGAAATTCTCATCAAGGATTATTCCTGTGATTGGAACGTTGGCTTATTTCCTGCTCTGTTTTTTTTTTTTTACATCATTCCATTACCAGGCTATATTTTATTTCCCTGAGTATTCAGAGAAGAGCTGATGTTTACTGTGAAATCTAGTTTGTGGACCACAGTTTCAATTCAGCATGAGCGACATGAGGCAAATGGAAACAACAGAATTCAGCCCAGTTTCTGGAAAGAAAACTTGAAACTCACATTGTGTAAAAAGTGTAAAGTTGCATCTGAATCTCTTGTTTGTTTTGTCCAAGGTCCTTCACTGTTTGGCTGGAAGTCAGGCTGACCTTCACTCCGAGTCTGAGACCTTGGTGTGTTATTTATTATTATTTACTGTAGGGCGTGGTCAGAGAAGAAATTAGGTAACGTGCAAGACAAAGAGTGGCCCAGTACAGAGTGCACAGCTTTGTTGGCCTGTTTAAATATTTATTTCACACATCTTGCACCATTTCCATTGTGAGCGGTGTTTATGTCCTGTCTTCCAACGTCGAATATTCATTTGCTCCTTTGTCTCCACTGGCTCCTGGGGGAAATATCTAACTGGGATATTAGAGCTTTTTTTGTTGAAAGAGTTGCTCCGTCATCGTCGGAAATCAAAACAATGAGCCCAACGACGTCGAAACGAGAAGTTGTTACTGCAGCGTTGGTAGATAATTGACTTTCCCCGTGTCGCGTTTGGAGCTGTTGTTAATATAACTTAAAACGCGGCAGCTTTAAATAAACCGTGGTGTTTGTGGGCAACGGATATCAGCTCACATTAGCGCTGATCTATTTCCCTGCAAACTCTCTTTCCGCTGCTCTTTGAAAGCCAATGCATCATTCACAATGATTTTTGTCTACAAAAGTTTGGATTTGACACATGCGGCTCGCGCGCGCTTTTCACAGGAGAGCCGAGTCCCTGCACGGTCCTCTGCCCAATTCCCCAGTTTGTATTTTTAGGCCGTCTCCATTTGACAACAGCCATTTGCCACTTTGGCATTTGCCGCAGCAATTACATACGACTGACTTTTCATTCACTTTTCCTTTCAGTCATCTGGACAAAGACAGAAGGAGCCCATTTTTCATACCACTCTGTATATGCCCACTTACTCACTCACACGGGCGCTGTTGGTAATTAGACGACTATTACTGTCTGCCAAATTACTGGTTGTTTTCCCCCTCCGCGAGCTTCAAACCATCATACGCTCGCATCCGCCGGGGAGAAACCACTTTGTCCACACTGGGCGCGGAGATCCATAATTGATATTGTGAATTTTTCATTTGAAATATGTATCATGGCTGAGAACCTGCTCCTGGTTGCTGGAGATTTGATAAGCCTCCTGCCCTTTTGTCAAGTTGAACAGACCGTAAAGGCAGAGAGATGTACCCCGGGGACCAATGAACGGCTAAACAGATGACATGAATCCGACCAAGAGTTCCAATGAACTTTCCTTGAACTAGAGAGGAGCAGTGATCCATGGCCCATATCTCTCTCTCCTCTCCTCCTTCCCTCCTTTTCTCCCGCCTTGATTATAACTCCTCTCTGCGCTCCCATACCCTATTTCTCTTTTTATTCATTTTTCCCAGCTCTCTTCCCGATGCAGTCGTACTGCAGTTCTTAAGCTAAAGTCACTAACAAGGCGCTGTCACAGTGCAGTGCCACTCCGCTGCCTTCCCATCATGTGGGATTTTGGTTTGAAAGACAGCAGTTCATTTTCCAATGTGTGGGCTTTCACTCCGGCTCTCCCCCCAGTGCGGCTGACCAGGAGGGTTCTCAGGCCATTGCTTTGATTTATCCACTCTGTGACGGCAGCGGGCCACAATGGATCACACGGAGTGAAAATTCCCCATCCTCTCAAGATACGCTTTGCTTTTTAAGCCCGCCAGCGTTGCACAATGTCTTCAAGAGAGTTGCACTTCGAACAAGCCTTTGAGCGCGCGCTTATATAACTCTCTAAATGACAAACAGAGTTCTGTCTGCTCTCAAGTGCAATTTTTCTTACCTGTCATCAGATTTAAATGTGCGCTTGAACGTGACGCTACTCCAGTGGCATGTAGTCGAATATATATTTCCCTTTTTTTTTTTTTTTTTTTTTTACATTCCTCATCCATGTAGCCTCTTATCCAACTCAAGTTTATTCTGACAAAGGGTTAATGTTGTTAAAATGTGCAATGGAAAATATATTCCTGCATGAACTTGATGCATTCAGGCCTTCGCTTTGCACTGCTGTGTCACACCAACAGGGGGCAGTGTAGGAGTTCCCAACGAGCCCAGTGCTTTCATTTCAGAGGCAGCCTGTCTGTCCTGCCAGAGACACAAAGGAGCAGGCAGGCATCGACTTACATGTGTCACTGATGTCTTTAAAATGTTGTTCAAACACTGATCATCCCGCTGCCTCCCTCCGTTTGCCAGATTCCAAAGAATTATGGATATTTTGATTCTCTTCCTGCACAGGTGCCGGATGTTAAAATGCAATGAGTTCAGATCATGACAAACAGGCTATTGTCCCCTTTAAACTGGTGCCAGATCATCCTGTTGTTTTAAATGATACTACAGACAGTAACGTTTGCTTCATCGAGAGCTGCACAGACAATAACATGTCTGTGTAATAATAGTATTGATAAATCCTTTTGTCATTTTAAAGCATTTGATTGCATGGTTTAAAATTTTCATGAGTCAGAGGTCGAGTGGGTTGTCCAGAGAGGGTTGGTGGTTTGGATCGTGGTGCTCAGGAATAGAAATATAACATAGCATTCGGAGATGCTGGTTGTCTGCTGTTGTGGCTGCATTGGCCTCAGGAATTGTGAATAATATTAGCATGTCTCTGCAACAGCAAAAGTACAGAGCTTCTGTTAAACACTGGTTAAAGTGCAGATTCCATTTTAAATAGTGGAGGGTGGTTATTTCAGACGGAATATGAAAGATTGCTTGAAGTTGTTGTTTCTGGCCAGTGAGACATTTAGAGGTCTCTGTTACTAATTGGACGACATGATGAAATGTCGTACATCAAAAGCCCTGTTGATCAGTTCCTGTATTATCCGCTATTTATTATTGTCCAAGCACCTAATCCATCTGGTAAATAATAGTTACACTTTCTTCTTCATCTTCTAAGAAGGTGGTAAATGTATTTGTGAGTTTAATGGCCTGGACTGCTTCAGGTGTCTCTGGTCTCAGTCTGGACTCTGTGCCCTGCAGACCCGGTCTATAGTGACTTGCACCAGACGACAGAACGCTTGTGGTTGCAGCCCTGCATGGCTCAGTGTGTGAGAGAGGGCTTCCCAAGGTGATACATTGGCATGAGAAGCCTACACCTGTCAGTGCTAATGTTTAATGTACGGCGTCCCTCAGGGTGAAAATGTCACCAGTCCCCAAGTGTTTGCTGAATCCGAGGAGCAAAACCCAAGTGGAATGTGGAACTGGGCCAATATTTGCTCGTAGATCTGCCTCGCAGGCACAAAGGGTTGCTATAATGCTTAATGACAACTAATGACTAGATAATGATGCTAACTGCAATTATTAATCGAATGTTAATCGTAATTATGGACTGGGAATCGAGCCGAGTTTTCACAGTGCCTCCACAGGCAGATTATCTCTTACCTTTCCATTAAAGACTTAATCATTCATGATTGTTGTCAAGTTACTTTAATTGTGTGCGAAGATTGCACGCAGTGGATCGCTGCAGAGTTGGAAACTTTTTAAAGTTCCGCACTCAGAGATGGATGTTTGTGTTTTTTTATTCACAGGCGTGTAATGATGCGTAGCTTTCGGTCCAACTTTGAAATATACATCTAAAACATTTTCATTGTTTAAAGCAGCTGCTCCCGATCACAGGGGGATGTAAAATATATCTCCTGAGTCCTCTTACATCTGTTCATTGAATCAAGAGCGATGCCCAGCAACTGTGCGAGGTGACGTGTTTTAGATGAATGCATCATGGAGCAAATAGTCGGGAGAATTGTCACGTTTCCTTTCCTAACCACCTTTCCTTGACCTTCACTGGAAACGTTGTGAGATCAATGAAGGATGTGAAGGAGAATTCCCAAGGACAACAATCCGCTTGCACTTGCTAAGTGACATAACGTCAGTGCGCCATTATCTCCTCGAGAAGCTCGTAGCCCAACGCACCCTCAGCCTTTCTTAGGACTCGAGCAGCTCTTACGATGGCTGACCCTCGCGTATTTCCGTTTCATTCTTCACCACAGGGATACTTACGGAACTGAAACATGCAGCAGTTTAGGAAGGACCTGAAAAACAACATTTTTAACAGTTTTTTCTAATGGCAATGATCTGCGTTCTGCCGAATCGCGCCTTTCTTGAAATCGACAACTAAAATCCTTGATAGACCTTTTTTTTCTAGTTCATAAGCAACAAAGAGATGACTATGGTTTGTTTCCATTAGTGCAGCATCTCAATACTGGCAAGATAAAACATGCCGCGTGCCCTGTTGTTGTTCTAAAGACCCACCAGTCTGTCTAGACCAAACAGTAATTGCTGAAATACTGTAATATGAAAATAAAATAGATCTATTTCCTGTGCTGCAAATAGCTTCCTTGAAATTTCTGTTGTTGGCAATGAAAAACGGTGATAAACTGAGAGCATATTTCAAGGAGCCCCTCAGCGCTGATACCCAGCTCAGCTTCTGTTGCTTTTTTAACCATGATGCTTTAGGACACACTGGAAATCATTCCTGGGCCTGTTTTGAAATTAGACACCAAGTAGGCAATTATGTCTTTAACTGTGACCAGACCTGGAGCTTTCTCCGAGCTGTCACTTCTTATCGGGCGTTAACTGGCAGGACGCCTCTGGAGAAAGAGTGTTACTCTGGGCGCGGAGTCACGCCGGTGGACGGACTTCTCCCGCCACTTCCTGAGGCCACAGGAAGCTCCGTTTGGGGGATTAAGCTCGTAATATTCCTTATCTGTAGAGGCGAGTCCCTCCTTCAGCCAGCAGGTACTTACAGATGAGATCTGGACCTTACTGCCTCTGACAGCTAGATTGGCATTCGATATCCCTCTACTCCATACCTCTTATCCCGAGCCGCCTCAAAATAGAATAGACATCAGCAAACTGGACATGCTGAGGAGACTAGTGTAAATCCAAAATCCCTGTGTTATCACTTTGGCACAGAAAACAGCAAATTACAATTCCTGCTTCCTGAGGTGGTGGAGCCATTTTTATTCTTTATTTATTTTATGTCTTTATTTATTTTTTAAGGGAAATAGCTGCAAGGCTTGAGTTCGAAATCAGGATTCACAGTAAACAAAGTGAACTTCAGCGTTTCCTTGGACTTCAGCATTGTTTGGAGGCGCCGTCATTGATTCTTGCTGCGTCAGGACACAGGAATGCTTTAGGGCTCTTTGACTCTGCATTCTAATAGGCATCATTAAACAAATAGAAATGCATTAGTCTGCATGCGCTGGCTCATTGAAACAGCGTTATGTGAAATTAAAGTATTTAATTGATTTTTGCGAGACATTAATGCAAATGCAAGTGGGTTTTTTTGTTTGTTTGTTTTTTTTTTTTACTAGTAATATCATTATGATATACAGGAGCCCCCAGTGTTGCTTTAGTCAGTAAATAATGATGGGTTTTCCAAGTTTCTGAGTTTTACAATTATATACATTATTTATTGTATCACATAATTCAAGGGTAAGCAAGTGAAAGCAGATTATTGTTCTCTCTGACACCGATGTCTCGCAGCCGGAGTAGAAATGACAAGAAACCAGGGAGGAGGAGATCAAGGTCCTCATCGTGGTTCATGATCACTGTTTAAACTCCTCAGCCTGGATAGTGGCCCTGAATGAGCTATTCCAACCCTCTAACAGTCAATTTGTCAGCAGAACGACTTTGACCATTGACTCTGTAATTCCATGTCATTGACATGTGGGCTATATATTGTTCCCGTGTATCTGTAGGATAGGGATCTGGCTTGGGTCTGAAGCAATTACAGTCAATGTGAGGAAGGAAATTCCGCAGCAGCTCCACATATTTATACATTTCTGTGCTTCTCGTGAGACGCACTTATGCTTCATAATATCTGGATATCTTCTCTGCTCTCGTCTCTCTTCTCGGCTCCTTTGGAATTTACCCTTTTGTGACTAAATTGAATCTGTGACTCTGGGATATATGTGACTCCCTGCATGAACAGGTGGTGGATGAAGCTGCTGCATTTTCCTGGCACTGTCTTCCACAGGGCTGTCCCTGGCTCCTCAGCCTCACCGCTGAGCCTCAGATGTTATTCTGTTTTATTTATGGCTCATATATGAAATTTCTCCGTCTGGTATTTTGCCAGAGTTTCCCTGGCAGGGCTCTCTGTTCGTTGCATCTTTCGAGGCCCACGTTTTGACCCAACATCTCGCTCGCGCTTCATCGGTGATCGCTTTCTGAGTATTTTTTTTTTTTAATTTTTCAAAAACACTGACCAATGTGACATCTCTCTGCAGCGTCTTAAAAAAGTTTGGGTAAAAGTAAAAGCAAAAAATTATGATGAGAAATAATTCAAAGGGATAATTAGGAGAGAGTTGCTGCAAGGGGCGTGGTCTAATATGACCCGTTCACTCTGATTGGATCTTTGGACCAGTTCCTTTGTATAATACACTAGCAATGACACGACATGCACGTTAAGCCTTTACATCTGTGTTTTGATGGCATGTAGAGTTTGGAAAGTCTCTGTGTGCTGCAGTTCTGCCTCAAAGATAAAGATATCAGCAGCCTTTGAAAAACTACAAACAAAACAATCATGGGACTGATAACTGAGCCCTGATCAGAATGTTTTGCAGTTTAATCGGTGGGAAAAAAAAAACTGTTTATCAGTTGCTTCAATATAAATGTCCCTTCCTCATTCGTCTTTAAAGCATATTTCATTCTCTGCCATTACTCCTGTTTGGATTTAGATGCGGTCGATGAAAAATGCAGAGACTTTAGCCGAATATATCTTTATACCAGCGGGCTTATTAATCACAGCCACAGTCAAAGGACGCTGGTTGTCTTATCTGTGTATACTTTGTCTTCAGATGTATTAGAATCTTAAAAGACGTATTTACTGCTCTGATGCTTTGTATTTGTATCCAATGCCCATTATCCAGCGAATTATTGCATTGACACATAAGTCAAGAGTTCCACTTTGAGATATAATGGGGATTATCCAACTTCCCCCTTTGCAGTTTCTGTATTTAAAGCTGTTGGACAAGTTCATAAATCACTCACTTAGCTAATGTGGATATCCTTTTTTGGAGAAAATGACTATGGATTTGGAGGTGATGGTGATTGCGGAATGAAAGTAAGCACATTTGTCATTGTTATCATTCAGACTGGTGTTGGCCACGGAGGATGCTATTCAGGAAATGATGAGGCCAGGGGACGTGAATAGACTGGACGAGCCCGGGATAAATGGGAAACGCACTTAAACTCAATCATTACATCCGTTAGCTCTTCTTCTCAGGCGTCCTCGGCGCGGCAGGATGAATGATTATACAATGCAACACGAGAAGAAAAGGTCAGTAAATAACTTTCAGCGTGCGGTTGCCATAGGTGACAGCGGCACAGATATCAACAAACCACTCGGAGACTTTCCCGTTTGAAAGAGCGTTTGCTTCAGTCACAGCTTTATCGCCCATCGCGTTGCGGACTGGATCCAAGAAGCTTTCAAGTTCCCTACTTGAAAGAGGCTGGTTGGAACCAATGTATCTGACAGTTGCATCAACGGAACACTAGAAAAGAATAGGCTGCTTAAAACACGACCGCCGCCGTTGCCTTTTTAAACCTCCGCTCGTGGCGAGACGTGACAGGGCGAAGTTAACCGCGCGCCGTCACTTGCGGAATCGGATCGATTTGGCTCCGTCGACCACGAAGACAGGAGTGCATGCGTAAACGTCTGAATGCTGCACCAGCAGCCGTAAATGATGTCTGTCATTCTAATCAGCTTCTCATACGTTGACAAAACAATATCACTTGAGCGACGCTGCTCTGGAGGTTTCAGTCACGCTGTATTATCATCAGCAACAGACAGAACGCTCGGCTGCTGCGGTTTGTGGAAACATTCAGACACAAATGTCCCACTTTTTCATTTTAAACTGACAAAGTCACTTCCCTTTTAATCATTCAGGGAATACAATAGAAAACAAGAATTCTGATTTGAATGAGCACAAAACATAAATTACAAATGAGCGATGTTTTAGTTTTCTGTGGTATTTGGTGATCAGTTTCACAAGTTTCTAGTGAATTCAGACGATCACTAAATGAGTCGTTGAACCTGAGGTGGATTTATAAGTGCGTTTCAACTTTCCCTGCAATCAGTCTCATAGTTGACATTTTACTCCAAACTGCAAATGTCACATTTTTGTTGGGGCTACAGGCAAAATTAGTTTTTACGGCCCGTAGTTAAATTTTATTGCGAGCCGACCTCTCGAGGGCATGTTAGCTTAAAAGTTGAAGATCAAATTTTATGCTGAAAAAAAAAAGAAAAAGAAAAAACACCAATCTTGCTTCACAGAGAAGATCCTTATGTTTCCCCAGGAAGAAGGAAAACACATCCCTTTGTCTAGATATCAAAAATTAAACTTGCAAAGCTTGCGATAATTAATTTTTTATTGGATATAATTTATTTAATTAAGTGTACTTTAATGTTTACCCTGGTGTAGATATGGGGGATGATCCTAAAACGATTGCTCTGTAACTGTGTTATCACAATGACAGGGGATGCCCACTCTCTGTTGTCGGATATGAAAGCAAACTACACGCTCACCCTTAAAAGACATTTCCCTGGAGGCCGCTGGGGGAGGGAGAGAAAGTAAGCAAGTTTTGACAAAATCAAATTTGATACAAATTGCATTTGCTCCCAAGGAGGAGACATCGAAACCTTTTCGCAAGAATAAGCTGACAGTGATTTCATTTGTCTAAGTAGATAAATCATACATATTGAACTTGTCTCTCACGGCATGTCACTGCTCAGGCCTGATTTAATTTGCCACTTCTGCTGGAGCAAGAAGCCATGCTGAAATATAGAAACACTGAAGGTTACACCATTGCAGCATTTTAATTAGCTGCACAGTTCCCCTCCTTTTCACGTCCTTAAACTGGGGGACTTTCAGCCAAATGATTTCCCATTGTTTTCTTTTCATCTGTCGTTTTATATCCATCTCTAAATTACCCATTCCCCAGATTGGAAATATTCTTTTTTTTACCGACCTTTTGAGAGTTTGGACATCTGTGGCGTCTGTGTGTGTCCACTGCTGACTGTGACGCCAAAAATCAAACAAGGGTGGGGGGGGGGGGTACAAATGGCCCCTCAGGAAAAAAAAAAGCTCCATTAGATTGGGTGGAGTCGGAGGGTTCAAGTGCACCTGATGTGAGATCAATTGTATTGGAGTGCAGGCAGTAACACTTAGGATGCTCTTTGCGGCGGGGTGGAGGAGGGTGGGTGCCACGTCTGACAAGGGGACAGAAGCAGTCACAGGAAAGAGGCTGATGAAAGACAAACCATTTGTGCCCACGGCTGAATACTGAAAGCTATATTTTACTGCCGCTATTCCACCAAATTGCTTTTGTGCATTGGGTGGCTTTTTAAATAATGCAACTGGTTAAAAGCTCTCAGTAAATGCTGTGCTTGTATAGCGTGGGAAGCTGGAAATGGGATTGAGTACATTTTTAGGGGAGAGGGTTATAATTTATGCGCTATTGAAATCGGGCCACTTTGTGTTTTTCTTTGCCGCTTCGATTCAACAGGGTTCAACATGTTGACGGTCTTTTTTGAAGATGGGTTCACAGACCCTTTGGTCCATTGTCTTTAATAACAGTCATTGACTGGAGTCTGGACTGTTTGGATAGCTGAGTATTATGATACGATGATGGCAACACGTGGCCTTTGCTTTGCCCTTTTTCACCAAACTAATTAAACATCTCGCCAGCTGTAGGACGCCATTACCCGTGCAGCGGTGCTCCGCACAGTGGTAATGCCGACGCTAAGAGCAGCGCGCCTCACCTCTGCCTCCTCCTCTGTTGTAATTAAAAGCTCTAAGTGGCACTTGTTAGCACGGTCACGCATCCGCCGAGGGGGGGGGGGGGGGGGGGGGGCCCGCCCCCCGGGGGGGGGGGGGGGCGTAGCCCGTCGACCCTCCCCGTCGCTGACGCTCCTCATTGGCAAAACGCACGCTTCGCCCCCCTCTGGACTGTGGCTGACAAAATGATGGATCAGCTCTTCCATATTGGCTTGTTGATCCATAGTCACGCCTCCCTTCGCCCCTGCAACAGAGTGGATATTGGCATTTGCCACTCAGGCGGCTGCGTCCCCGAGTCCCATAACTGCTGATTAGTCAAATGAGTCCCGGCCAGCGGAATAATTAATGTATAACAGTGAGGTCTTTACTCTGCGGATGATCGAATGGCACTGAGGTGAGCCCGACGGTGAAAATTGGACGGCAGGGGCCTGGCACCCTGCGAGGAGAGCGAGGCCGGGGCCTGATCAATGTTAATGTTATCCCAGGTGAACCTGAGCGTGCTTGTAAGTGGCAGCGCGGCGAGGCCAAGGGAGGGATTGGCGTCTGACATTGGACCTCGCATTTAATTGTCTCCTAATTTGTTTGTTTATTGCTTCCTGGATCTTGGGGGCATTTATAGCAGCGGGGAGAGGCTTGGACAGCGCCGAGGGTTTGGCTGTTGAAGATTGGCCTTTTGATTTGTCAGCCCACCACCTGGAGCGTTTCCAGTGGAATGCCTTTACCTGTACATGAGGAATGGGCGCACACTTTGTTCGAGACACCCTCGTGACTTGGTTGATCCCTTGACTTTTAATTTCCAGCCATAATCAGGTCCAAATGTCAAGTGTCTGATGCTTTGGATCCTCTAATTTATTTTACAGTTTCTACTCATTGTGGGCACAGCATCCCCACAAACCCTGCCCCTGCAGTTGTCATCTGATTCGTACTTGTTCCGATGATATTTTAATGATTTTGGACCGTTGGTGGAAGTAAACACGCATTTGAAGACATTAGCTCGAGTTCTGGGAAACTCTGACGGACACTCTCCGCTGTTTTCTGACACTTTATAGACCAAACACTTACCGACAATGAGTCAGTGTGGAAAATAATCTGCAGATGAATCAATAATGAATGCAAATGTTATTTGCGGCCCGTTAATGCATGCAGAATGTCTTCCTGGTGTAATCTTTCGCTAATCAAAGCTGGCTGATTCAGTACACAACCTGCAAACTTTTTTTTTTTTTTTTTTTTTACAAAGTAACCTTCATGCGATCCCATCCATTTGAGACCCCACTGATGATGAATCGCATTTCCATTTCAAGGACAACGAAAGGAGAGCAGACGCAGACTATGATCCAAACATGATATAGAAATGAGTGAAAGATTCCATTCTGAATGACTCGCAGGTATGTTTGAATTGGATGTACTATTTTTCATTTTGAAGTCATAAAATATTTAAGCGGCAGACAGAAGTCTGCGTGACATGCTTGACCTTCAAAGCAGAAAGTCTTGCCTGTTATTACAGTATTTATACGGCCGTCCCTGCCCGCACAAGCACGGGTATAAAAATATTTAATTACTCAATTAACTGAGGGGCAATATGACCCTGTCGGAAGCAGGTGAGGGGACAGGGCACACGTGACTGGATTCAGCAACAGCACAGCGTAATGCGAAGCACAACATCCTTTAGTGTTAATGTCACATTATCACCGGGAGTTACAGATGAGACGGGGAATAATAAAATGGCATTAAGAATTCCGAGTCATCATTCTGAGATAGTTCCCTCTGCCAGGGATGTTTAAGGTTTCATTGCCGTTGGTCTTTTTTTGAGCAGAATTGAGAAATAACCACTGAACTGATTTTATTGGAGCTTAATTATTTGACATGGAACTCTTTATCTCGATGAAAGGAGTCATATATAGGCTCGCGAGGATCTCTGAGTTAATTTAGTGCACATTTAAATCAAATAAACCTCAATGTCGTGAATTTAAATGCTGGTTGTGGCTGAGTGCCGTTCTGCTTTCGCATTGAGACGATTTGCCTCTCTATGGCATTGATAGATTAATAATGATGGATACAAGCAGTTGATAAATGGATTGCATCGCTGTATTTTCCTCTTCCGTTTGAGGAAAACAGAGACCCTGTCCTCTCTCCTAGCTCTGTCCCTGTGTTTCAGGCCGTGATGTTATGGATTTATGGGTGGAAGAGAACGTTCTCGTCCCAGACGGAGGCTCTAATGTGGCCGGATTCAGTTCATTATCGATTGTTCCTCTTTTAACTGCACCGGGAGCGTTCAAAGCAGTGATGAGAAAAGGGGATTACCGTCAGCGACTTGGAATAAAACTTTCATAGGCGCAGTTTGCCGTTCCTTAATGCTCAAAGCTGCTTTGAAAGGGAAATCGCGAATTTACATTTTCACGTCGCTTCACTAACCGATCTGAAAGTGTCCAGTCCGGTGGGTGAGAGCTCGACTTAAAATTCACAGCAGCGTATTTTCTAAATGAAATAATACGCTTGTTTTCACTGCTGGGCCCTGTAGCTGCACACAGCTTTAACTGGAGATAACTTCCCACAGCGTGTATCTCAGTATATGATGATTCAAACTGTAGATGCAAAATAAAAACAAATCAGGTCTTTTTGTATTTTGTAGGTAGTTAAACAAACATTTTCCCACCAGATGTCTACACAGCCTTTGACAATGTGTGTGTCAAGTAATGATGGTGGACATGCAAGTAGAGGCGAATGGAAAGGAAAAAAAAAAAAACAACCTTAATTCTGATCTGCAATTCCAGGGAAGAACTCATTAGAATCAAAGCTGACGAAACTCACCTCTTCCCCTCAGAAAATGAAAGTTTTTTTTTTCCCTCCTCCGTCTTCTGCAGACATTGATTAATCATCTCTTGAGGAGTTTGAACATCCATTCATAAAGACGCAGCCTCCATTCCGCCGACTTTATGGGAGAGATTAATCATGTTTTGATTTGTTAAAGGACTGCTGACTTGAAGTTGTCATAGAAATCCATTTGATCTTCCTCTTTTTTTTTTCTTTTTCGCTTAACACTTTTCTAATAAGCGTACCTGTGCAGACTGCAGATGAGTTCAGACCCAAAATTAAAAAAAAAAAACTTTGTTTCCTCCTTGATAGTCGCAGCAGAGGAAGAGAGACTTACGGGCGTTTCCCAATGCAAACAGCACGTGCATTAGCAAATGAAGTGCCTCCAGTTTCTTTATGTAGCTGCAGTGACTTTTTTTAACACCCTTTTTAGCTGCATTAGCTGAGGGCGTTAATCCCCAACTCATCATATTTACTGTATGGCGAGCACCGCCGTATCACTCACCAGGAACGCAGTATGGCGTGACCTTGGGCTCCGCGTGGTGTGTCACAACTAATAATAACGTGATTGGAAATATTTGCAGGGTAACGCATCGATAATGGCGAAATCTTAGTTGCGCGCCGCTGGGGCGACTCTGTGCGTGCACCACGTGCATCATGGCAGATTTGGAGAGCAGTCCTACCCGAGCCAGTTTGTTTAGGAGGACTAATGCCAGACAGCTGCGCAATTACACCTCAGTACAAAGCTAAGCCAATCTCTTATAGGCAGTAATGGCTCACACTGATATGCCCGTGTCTGTCTGAACAGTACCCACACACTGAATTGTCAACATAATGTCACACTCGCATCTCAGGTTGAGCGGCGTCTGTTCTTTTCCCTTTCTCCCTCTCTCTCTCTCTCTCCTCCAGTGCTTGTTACTCGATAATGAAAGTGAGATGATGGCAGCAAAATGCGCCCATATTAATCTCTCGGCATTTTCTACCATGACAGCACAATTTTCACTGCCTCCTCCAACGATCATCCGCCTCAGTGTGTTCGTCTCTCAGAGCAGATGGAGAGTCCGCTCGCACCCCCCCCCCCCCCCCCCCCCCCCCCCCAACCCCGAGCCAATTTGGACGGGCACCCCCCCTCCCCCCACCCCCACCCCTCCAACCCCGAGCCAATTTGGACGGAATGTTTAAGGTCCGTCATTGTGAGAAAGAGAGGGAGAGAAGCTGTTGACAGGAAACTAACTGCGGGAAACGTTTAAGAAATCTGGATTCTTCTTTAATGTTGTATCGCACGCATTTGATTACTTGTTGCTGTAATTTATGGATATGGGCTCTTCAGTACATTTGTCTAGTCTGAGCGACTGTGACTGTAGACGCACACACACACACACACACACACACACACACACCCATGGGGAAATGACTGAGGATGAGGAAATGAGGATTTAACCTGCTCAGGAAAAGAACAAGCCTGTTCTTATTTCTTGCAGCTTCATTATCTGCTTCCATAAATTGAATTTGGCCCAAACTACAGCTCCTGTCTTGATGCAGTCCTCATCTCTTTGCCTTCTTCAGATGGAATTCTCATGGGCTTGACAGGGAGGATTTTTTTTTTTTTTTTTTTAAATCTCATCAACAAAATGATGAAAGTTGCTCTTGCTGTTTTCCTCCAAGAATGTCCAAGGTTGTTAACAGTTTCAATGGTCGCTTCTTGTTGCATTCACGTTTTGTTTTTTTTCCTCATTGTCAACAAATTCGCTTTGAGATTTGTTCTCGATAAGTGTCCAAACATTAGTTGACACAATCTATTCCCATTTGACTGTTGTTTGCTCAGACCTGCAGTGTTTGGCTAATGTAGCACGTCCCTCAATCATTTGGAAAAATAAACAATATATTGGTTCAATATTTACTTTTAGCAACAGTTAAAATATTTAGACAACAATATGCTGCTGCAGTCATGTTGTCCATCATAGTCAAAAGAACGCAGGATAATAGAAAAGCCAAGTAATACTGAATATATCGTACTCAACAAACATGCCTGGACTTGATGTTCGCTATACTTGCTGTCAAACGTTACCTCAGCATTGGATTCGTAACTGCAAACCGCAGACCTTATTCAATGCCGACCTTTCTCTCTGACATCGAAAGGAAAGAAAAGAGCAACAGGGTAAGGAGGCACTTTACAGCTTTGTCAGCTCGGAGTGACAGGGGAAGTTTTGTATAGAGCAATATAGCCAGCCACTGTGTCTCCTTGAGAGACAACGTATAAGTCGAAGCAGTGGACGCATAATGCCCTTCTCTTTGCTTTCTCTGGGTCTTTCCTCCAAGTTTGCAAAGAATCAATAGCGATGGGCCATTTTGAAAGAGCAGCCCCTGTAATAATGCTGCTCGGCTGTGTTGTGCCCGTGTGCTCCGAGGCTGTGATTGGCTTTCTGTCTTATTCCCGGCTGTAGAATAAAATTGGACGGCACTGGAGTATTTAAGGGGGAAGGCAGAGGAACAACAAAACCTCTGCTGTGACTGTGGGTGAAGACTGGACTGTGATATTTCCCAGAAAGGTTGTCTGCCTTTCCTCTGTTATCTCCTCTTCCTCTCACTCAGTCGCTTATTCTCACTCTGGCTTTCTCTCTCCCTCTCTCCCACACCCTATTTTCCAGCGACCATTTTCTGACAGGAAACATTACCGCCATTACAGATCACTAGATACCGTTCAGTGGATGTCAGAAGAATCGGATTGATCACATGGCGCCGCCGAAGTGTTGCAATGTGGCAGAGGGGACAGTCAAATGGCAGAAAATAATAGGGTGCTTGCTCGGCCTGACAGATAACTTGGAGGCAGCCATACAATAGGTGAGCAGCATGGCTCTGCTCCACAATGGAATAAGCAGGAAATGGCTTTGCATTTCAGCCGTCCTCTCATTTCAGCTGACACCCCCGATAGCATATGTCACGGCGTAGGGAAAAAAAAATTATATATCCATGCAAGGATATGGTGAATCACAGCCACAGGCAGCCGGCGAATTCCCATTACAGCCCGACCTGCAACTGTGCAGAAAACTGAACGGTTATTTTTGGTCGCTCCCAATACGAGACGATCCCCTGATTTATGCTCAATTAGCTTTTAATTAGAAATCAATCTCATTTGAATAAAAACATCAATCCTCATTCAAAATAAGCAATTTATCCGCAATTAGAAAAGCCATTAAAGCATAATTACACTTTCACACTAAAAAAAAATCGCATCCAGACAAAAGTGAGCATTTCTCAATGTATGCTTTCAATGTCCTTTTGAATAGTCGATGGTAAAATGTCAATTTCTAATTGACTGGCTAAATTGATTTTCAACTGGAAGCGGTGGTAATGATGAAGTGTTTGGGGTTATTTTAGGACTGGGAGTATCTACCAGGCGGTCATCCATCTTTATTTACAGTAGTAGGGTCTGTCATTTTATGCCCTCGGGTTAAGCTGTAAAAAGTTCTGTAGTCGGGTCAAATATTTAAAGAACAAATATCTGGAAAAGTCACTGACTCTCCCTTCTGCCTTTGTAGTACTTTGTGGTCTGTTTTAATTTACAAATGTGTGCATGCTGACGGGTTTAATTGGGATCGTGAAAATGCTGTAATGAGAATGTTTGAACCGTCATTAGCATCATGTTAGCATGCTGGACGTATGTGTTGGATGGAAAATCAAATTAGTGACTTGTTTTTTGTCGTGAATGTTTTTGGGAATTAGTGATGGATTTAAAAAGCATTTGACAAGCTAATCTGTATCAGGAATATTTGTTAGTTGGAGCCTTGTCTGCCTTGTGCATCCCTTATCCATATATTTTGCGATAAGCTTGAAAAAACTGTTTTACCTGACCGGCAGTGAGGACACCACTGCATAAAAAGATGCCAAACCAAGCAGAAAATAAAGAAAGCAAGTCGTTATCGGCAAAGCTTTATGACCATTGATTTCCGCTGAAAGCCTGATAGCGTAATGAATGAATACTTCATCTTGGCGAGCTCAGTCAGTTCACTGCAGACCAGCACCTTCTCATAACATCTCACCCATCACATCCCGCCTGCAGTGGCAGCAGCAGCAGCATCCTGCAGTAAAACCCCACATGCCTCTCCTCGCCGCGTGTGGGCGTTGGCATTGGCGTTTGCACCCCCTCCTGTCATTAAAGAAAAAAAACACACGCTGCTCGCGACGTTTAACCTTGAGCTGTTGCTACCCGGGCACATATCACCTTTGCAGCCCCCTTGGCTACTGATATAAATCAAAACGTCCGCCACTGTTTTAGTATGAATCAGCACTTTTGGTTGGGGGGGGGGGGTTGATTGAATTTTATCTTGATTTCATAAAACATTTAGACAAACCAATTAAAGAGGTGGCTGACTGCAGCCACCAGCACTTAATCCATCATGCTGTCAGGGGGATAAAATGGGATTGACACTAATGTAGTCGATATGTTGGTGTATTTGCAATCTGGGACAATAAAGTGGAAATTAATTATAGTAACTCAAAGGAAAGAGTCTTTATTGGTATCAAAATGCGACTGCAAGTCATTATAGATTATTTTAGAGCACGAGGAGTACATCCTTAACCAAGTTAGTTTATCCGACCCGAACTTCCCTGTCCCCTTTGACTCCAGTCATTTAATTTCCGATGTGTTCCACGGTGCAGCAACTCCATTGCAGTCCAAAGGCATTATGCTGCAGTGCGGTCCAAATATTATAATAAGATGGATGGCTCCCTGCACATTTTCCTGGACGCCTGGCTTTCTTGGTGTTGTCTACCAACTGCAGGTGGAATACAGCGCGGGCATTAACATGCACCGGCCCTCCTCGGAGTTAACGGCCCACTCCCACAGAACTCCTTCTCCCTTTGTTTTAAGGCAGGCTTCTTAATTACTGGCTGTCCCATTCAGGTTGTAAATGACCTTTTATTGCCATTCTGTAATCAGAATAACTCCTCAAGCCCATTCACTGGCCCGATGCCCCTCCATTGATTTACAAATGACCCATGTATTATTAATATGATGTTTCCCCCCTTCTCGGCTCATTATAAGGACTATAACTGCAACCAAAGGGCACCTCGCCGCAGCGTTATCGCACCTTACACTGTTCCTCCAGAGTCCGCTCTTGTTTGTTTTTTCGATATAGCGCTGTGTCGAGTTGATAACGCCGCGAATGGCGAAGGGGTGTGGCGATATCAGCGCTTCGTCGGGTTCACGCGCAACGCATTATCACTTTTATCTGCTGTAGTCCTTTTCTCGTTTTGCTTTGACCTTTGCTGGAGAGAGAACACAGTGCTATGTAAAAAAATAAAAAATAAAAAATCATATTCCTCAGCAGGAAATTAAAGTTTATAAGCGTCTGTTGCAGCGAGTTTTTCAGAGCATGGCTTTAAGCGAAGGCTTTGATGAATGATGTTGAAACCAAAACCATGGGATAGAGTAATCTTCTGAGATATAGATATATTTTATGAAGAGACCTTTTGATAGCGGCTATACATCTTCCAAGTAATGCTGGAAGTCTTTTCTATATCAGGCATTTGTTTTTGGCTGTGCGCGCCGTCTTAAATGCAAACAGCTTCATCAACATCCCACCACAACACAATCTGCGGTCACAGCCATTATCAGCTATTAAATGAAACAGTAGATGGTTATCACGGGAGATGTAGCGTTTCAGTTCCTTGAGCCACAGGACCGGCCGAACATTGGGATTAAATAAGTTGTCTCTATTGACCCTTTCGTTTCGCATTACAGCCCGAAATGAGATCATAGGAATGAGAGAAGCTCTGATCAATGCCTCAGCGGAGCAGTGGAATTAATAACAGTCATGGCTGTATTGACGAGGCCGTTGGCAGATAAAGGATTTCTGGGAGAGAATCACAGAAAATATTCTGTAATTCATACAGTCAAGACTCTTTTTTTTTTTGTTCCAATAGGCCGTTAAATAAATATGGGTAAATGTTGTTAAATAAAAACAAAAATATATGTGTGGATTAAAGACCAAACATATAGATCAGACTCTCTTCATTGTAGGTATATTTTACATGTATTTATATTTACTTGAAGATCAATTTGTTCGTCGGGAGGGTGAGATGAGGGGCATTTAGCTGCAACATGCAAATTTGCCACTAGATGTCACTAAGTTACACACACTGACCCTTTAAGTAAAGTTCAACTCTTCCCAGTTTATATTTGTGGGCAAGACGTGGATGTTGTCTCGTATGTTCCGCGCAGGATTCAAACTGAGCTTTGAACGAGATGAATGTCTATTTCCACCTGTTGCTCCGCTGTTGTTTCATGGCAGGAAAAATATACAGGCACTTAATGCAGTCATCAATTTCAATCAACATGCTGCCTGAAGTCCAATGTGTTCACAGTTTCATCTCCTTCAATTACCACAGCAAATTGGCCTGAAAGTCAAATGAAGCAGTTCATTCTTAATCAGCGTTATGAGAGTGGGTGTGGTGCACATTAACTCATTTATTACCTCTCATGATATTGTGTTTGGGTGGGGGCAGTTTTAACGTGTACCTGAGGCACATTTATTTTGCACGTGCATTTAAGCGGAGGAAGCGTTGGGTTCACGTTGCACAGCACGTCTTGGCGTTCTTCAAACGGCGAATAACAAAGAGGGCTCTAGGAATTTTTCCGTACGGAGAGCAAAGAGAGCGCGGGCGCTTTACATATCCACAGCCTGTCAGAGAAATAAATAAATTACCCTCCCGCTTCTTCAGAAAACAAACAGCTGTCAAAAAGTCACTCCGGGGCGCCTCACACTCTCCCCCTCTGGAAATAAAACCCAGACAAAGAGGATTCTTTAATTGTATTCCAGCTCTGTGTGTTTTTTTTATTGCACCACTCCTTTGTAAGTTGCCATCTAAGAACCGAATCAAGCAAATAACATCCTCGGAGGTGCCTGTGTTTTAACGTGACGTCTGCGGGTGCAGTGTCTCACCACAGAGTAATCCTCCTTCAGCCCTAGGATGAGCCTATGATCTGCGCTTTGACAGAGCAAAGGAGACTCGGCAATAAAACCGTCATTATCATCAGGTCGCGCGTACCTGCACTAAATGCAAATCGCATGAATTAAGTGGGCGGGAGCGCTTTGTAAACAAATAAAACAGTCGCGGGATAAAAGCGTAGCGGAGTGTTTCCTCTCGTTTTCTGGGGAGTGAGGCGGGTTGATTTGCATGTCCCCAGCCTCTGAATGTGGCGCCTGCATGGCTGAGGCAGGGAGAGTTCTGGCTCGCTGGCGCCGATTCGACCAGAAGTTAAACCTGCAAATCTTAAGTGGTATCGCGGAGCACACGGAGCTGCTAAGTGCATACTCTTGCTTTCTTGTTTTACATATATTACAGGAATATTAATCAAAAGAACTCATTTGGTTGCAGTTGTTTGAAGCCAAGCTTTGTCTATTTTGGTTCAGTCCAAATTGGGAGCATGCTCACGGCTGAAAGGTCACAGTCTGTGTGCAGATGTCTTCTCTTCTCTTCTCTTCCCTATCTCGTGAGCTAAGGTGCTCTGCTAAATGCCTCAATCCCGTTTGACAGCATCGTTCTCATCTGACAGGGAGATGACTGCAGGCTGTCAGCGTGTCACACCTCCAATTAATGAAGTTACCTCGCCACGTGAATCCGGCTGAGGCGGAGGGATCGCCTGTCTTCTTAAATGATCATTTTTGTAACCGGATTGTTGTGCGTGAAAAATAGGAGTCGCTTGAGCAGAAAGGTCAAACGGCAGCTGGAATCTAGTAAACCCAGGAATGAGTCACTTTTTTCAACGGGGAGATTTATTCATTCCTCCATTCATCCATGGGCTTGATGAATATAAATCTGAGCGTGTACGCTGTCAGAAGGCAATGAGGAACACAGTGAGATAGAGCCTTGAGAAACTTTAGTGGAAAAATACATTTGTGAGTGAGTCATTTTTTTTTTTTTTTTTTTTAAACCTCTTCAGGGAACGGTCCAGTTCAGTGCTGTGCCTGTGTAAAGAGCAAATTAAAGGGATAAGTCACTGATGTAACAGAGTTTGCTTGTTTCTGTCCTCCATTCAAGGTTAAGTAAAAGTGACAGGATACAAATAGCAGTATTTAAGCCCTGGGCGGAGAAAGAATCATCTGACCCTGGTGTCAACAAATGCACCTATTGCTCTATAGCGGCTGCAGGAAAACCTGAGGCGCATCCCCTGATGCCTCCTGTCCTGGGCTTTAAAGGGTAAATCATGACTGAGCTTAAGCAAGTGTCTCCCTTAGCTGTCGGAGACAAAATGCCGACTTGAGGACATTGGTGGGGTGTGGTGCTGCAAAGTTCAGAGCTGGGGGATTTGTCTGTTTGGAATAGATCAGGCCAGTGTGTTTGCATTGTGCGTTTTTTTAATGCTGGAATTCTAATTAAGAGATCGAGCCATGACTGATTCCCTGTGACCGCTGGGCCACCATGAGGGATGATTACTGGAGGGAGATCCCAATTTGCCTCTCAGCTGATTCCCTTAAAAGTCCACCATGTCTATTTTACACCACTTTAAACCGACGCCATTTGCAATTCAGATCGGGGGCTCCATGAACCGCACAAGCTATTTTAATTCCAGAGATATATTTAAATGAACCCTTAGTTATGTGGAGTTATTGTATGTCTATATATATATATAATTGCACACTTTAAGAATGTGAATGAAAATGTGATTATCACAGAACTGGTGTGTATTCGCCGCCATATTCATGTGGATTGAGTTCACAGAAAAAAACAAAACAGAACTTCCATCTTCACCTTGAGATACAGCACAGCGTGCGGCGCAAGGCAATTCTTAAGTGTCACTCAGTCGTGCTGTGGGCCCACTGAGCGAAAGTGGACCAGTGCAGTGGTGTGTCCAGATTTTCGGAGGGCGTGTGGGGAGGCCTCTTGAATTATGTATCCCCCCCCCCCCCCCCCCTTCATGTGGATTGAGTTCACAGAAAAAAACAAAACAGAACTTCCATCTTCACCTTGAGATACAGCACAGCGTGCGGCGCAAGGCAATTCCCCCCCCCCCCCCGTCACCCTGTAGGGAAACAATGGCGACCAAATCACCAGTAAGGCTTCAACTCAAGTGATGCACCTACTTGCTTATTCCAAAGCCTCAATGGCATGAATTGTGTTGACTGTGAAACAGAGGACAAAATAAACCTCCCAAAATTCCCTTATTGTTGTCATGAATAGCAAATACAGGCTATTTCTTTCAGAATAAGAAGAAATGGGATTGTGTGGTTCCTCTGTTGTCTCCCTGAAACAGACTCCACTTCACATTGTTGGATTCATCCCTCATCACTTCTTGATTTAGCTACTTTAAAGTCTGAGAGCGGAGATGGTGATTGGGAGGAGGCTGCTGGTTGAGGGAGGAAGGGGTTGCCTTCCCTGGTGCTGTCTGCATGTGGCTGGATGAGCATCCACTTTGCTGACCTGACCTGGCATGGTATTACTGTGTTTGCACAACAGGTATAAATAGAGATGTAGAAAGAAGAACAGAAAGTGCAGGAATAGAAAATTCAAATAAAGTAAAAAAAAAAAAAAAAAAAAAAAGTTCTGGCACATCAATCCCCTCAGCCAGCTGTCGGAGGTGACATTTCATTAGCACACTTTGTCAATAGAGAAATCGTCTGCAGAGAAAGTGGCTGGGTGCGGGTAACGAGGAAGGACAGAGGGACTCAGATGAAGACGAGGGGGAGAGCACAGTCCTTTTTCATTTGACCCTTGCTGATTCCAGCCACTGGAAATTACACTCTGCCTATAGATGCAGTGACAGAGAGATGGGTGGATGGGTGTGTGTGTGGGGGGGGGGGGTGCCCCTCTCTCATTCTCCCTCTCTATCAATCATCCACGCTTCGCTTTTTATCCCCCACTGCCGTGGCGTCGCCCACGTGTCCCTCCGCCTGTTCTGGGCGCGGGAAAGTTGCTGTTCATCCTTCCCTCCACCAGGCAAGTGGCAGATACATTTGAAGGGAAATCACCGGCATAACGACTCCTGCCATTTCCCATAACGTCCTCATCCATCAATTAAGCGCTTAGCAGTAAGTGGGAGATGGATATGGCAGAATAAGGCCACACTTTTTGATGACTGGAGCACCGGGGGAAGCGAGGCCCCCGCTGTAACCCCCGTGTAGGCCAGTAATCACAGCAGTGGCTGCAGGCAGTCTGAGGCGGGAGCGGTAATGTCAATCACAGCTCTCAGACTGTACACAGCACAGGCATTCTGTTATCTCTTAATCTCTTCAACATTAGCCCACTATTGTTTGTTTTGTTAGATACTGAAATAGTGACAATTAATCTACTGAAAACATTTCACCTGAACGTGTATTGTTGCTGAACTTGAATTGTTTTGACTTTAATTTAGTCAAGAATAGAAAATGCAGTTAGAAATGGATTAATTAATGGATTAAATGTGTTAAAACCAAATCCAAATGATGCACAGGAGATCAGATTTAAGACAGACACTGATCATACACTCGCTGGTATACAAGTAACTTGAAAAAAATATCAGTATTTAAGACAAACCTGTGCTCTGCTCAGGAGGATATAAGAAACTTGTCAGCCTTTACCAGCCAGTGTCATAGCTCAGGGAGTATTAAAGCCACACATTTATCAAAGGTAAAGGATTGAATTGTTGGATTTAATGGAAGGATTTCAGCTTTGCCCTGTATTTTTCTCTCTATATTTGCCTCTAGAGTCCAAGTTTTACTTTCAGAATTCAGCCTGGCATGTTACCTTGTTCGGGAACGGAGACTGATGGTGAAACATTGTAAATCGCTTCATCTTTGAAAGTCATTAATCCGGCAAAAAAGCCTAAATATTCCTTATTAATCTGGGAACATGAGGATTGTGTTATCGTCTCTCCCTGGCATTAATGGAAAATGAAACACTCTGGCAGATTCTGTGGTTTTCCAGACTGAGCCGATAATGTGTTTACAAATAAATCTTTGTCAAAATATGAGCAAACAAGTTTGGGACCGTAACACTGTGGACCCAGGACTTAGAATTGTCAAATCCGCTCTCTAATTATCTTCCGTCATTTATCTAGTTCAATGCAACCGAGCGCGAAACTCTGACTGACTCCATCTTTTCCACTTTTCTAAGCCTCCTGATATGTAAACAGCCGTGTCACCCTGCCAGCCTCCACATCCAAGAGTTCCAACCCTTCACAGCCCACTTAGCCCATATTCCCCCAGCACCCCGGCGCAGCCTTTGCTGTTACTAGTTCAACAGTGATCCATTGGGCTCCTAAACTGCCGGCGCTTAGAAGCTCGCGAGATGCACATCACAGGCAGCGAGGGGGGAGAAGTCGTCAGTTTTCCGTCATTTCAAGTGCAGAGCTGAATACCTCGAGGCTCTCACCGTGTGAGACGGCGTTTCCACACGGAGACGGAGCAGACAGCATTTCAGATGGCAAAAAGTCAAAATAACACAAGTTAGTTTGAATGGTAAAGGTTTGGGGCTGGGATGGATGGGGAGCTGTGCACGGAGTCTGCAGATAATTAGACCTTTTGGGGTAAACAAACACAAGACTCCACTGTTTTAAAGCGTTCAGGGCAATCTATTATCTTAGCTTGCATCGCTTGACAGAAGATAAATAAGGTTTCCGTGGCGATCGTCTGGATGATTTTCTCCCTGAGGGATCCTTGTTGAGTTTCTTGTGTCCAGTGGCGATAGCTCTCCAGTCACATGCGCGTCGCTCCTTGTGAGGCGCTAACCGACTTATTTGTTGTCTAGAGAGAGAAGGAGCCGCCAAGCGCGGGGCAACAGGTAACAGCGAACCGGTGTAGCATTTCAAGATGTCAACATTTCCCTTGTTAATTAATTCTGCCGCTTGCCACCGTGTTGTTCTCCAGCATTTAATTTGACACGCGAGGGTGAAAAAAGACAGTGGCTGCAGTTGTTTATATTGAGAAAATATTAGGCTGTTGAAGTCTCAACAAATTATTTAAAGAAAACATTAGCTCTGTCTTTTTATGGCAGCGCGACAGCACATCTGTCGCGGAGATATAAATCCCTTTCAACTGAAATGAAAAGGCAGCTGAAGGTGAGTTGCTCTTTCCGTATCGCCGATGAACTTTCTGAGGGAACGGGCTCTGTTTCAGAGAGATAATATATAGTCTTTTTCAGCACTAATAAGGAAATGAAATGTGACTTTTAACGACTCAAAACAAATGCACGGCCGTTTAGCAACGCCCTGTAAAGCAGCCTGCGTTTGGGTTTCGCCGTTACACCATTTGTTTCCTTGCATATTGACCGTGGAGAACAGCAGCGTGTGTTGTGAGGATCGCGGTGCTCAGCCCTTAATAATCTTCTCAGATCGGCACCAGGGAAAATGTTCCAGGCCAGCGTTGAGAGAAGCGGTTCAGTGTCACTCACATGTTCTGGTTTAGCAAATTACCAGTCTAGATAACAGAGACGTTGTTGGGGATTTAATTCAAAGCCAATAGTTAAGCTTCCTTATCAAAACGACGTTATTCTGCTGTAATCCTGAAATAAATTTCACCTGGGGAGATTGTTTAGCTGCAGACAAAGAGTTTGAAGGTTGGACAATGACGATCTTTGTGTTTAATTTAGTGTTTACTTTAATTCACTGTATTATAATCATAAGTTACTTTACAAATCAGACGTAGTTTGTGCAAACTGAGGATGAGTTCTTGCTCCAGCCACTCTGTGCTCAGTGAAGTTGTTTCTCTCACCTCCTGACATGATGAACAGATTTAAATTAACTTTCCCTTTAAATCTCGCTCCATTTACGCCTCCCGGTCCTCTGCTGAGAGCCTCCGTGTGCTGTATGGATCGCCCGTGTCTTTGAAACAAATGTGCAACAGTGCAACGCAGAGAGATATTCCCAGAGTTTGCACATGGCGCGTTAAGCCAACATTTAAAGTCCTGCCGATACCTGCAGTGAAGTATTGATCTCCCAACACTCCTTGAAGGCCCAAAGCATATTGATAGATTATGTAGATTCTTTTTTTTTTTTTTTTGCGTGGCGTGTGGATGAGCTGTCTGTGCCATGATATAAGACCACGGCAACAATCTCATCTATTTACCTTGACTGGAGTTGTTGTTATGAATTTCAAAGCAGGCTTCTGGGCTGTCACGGGCTTAATGCAAATACCTTGTGATTTTGCATAAACGGCTGATATAGAAGAATCCAGCCATGTACAGTCTATCTGACTGTACGGCAGACGCAAACGCACAAATATCAGATTTCACAGGAAAAGCTCTCTAAGCTACCGAGAATACTTTCTCAGTTTCCTTTAAGTCATGCAGGTGTTGATGCTTCTCCGAGGGGAAAACAGGATTAGGGAGGAAAGTAAATTGCACTGTCACTTTGTGATGGCTGCTGAGGCTGTATTTCCCTGTGACACCGGCACTACACAGACTGACTTAAACACAGATGACAAGGTGTTGCTATGGAGACCTTGGCGAGGAACCTGCAGCAGCCTATCCACGGACACTTTATGCAAACACAAAGGCGAGCGTATCTATAGCGCTGTTTTTTTGTGGGAAAACATGAAAGGAGGCAGGTTAAGCTCCGTCTCAAAGACACTGGGTTTGTTCGTTAACACAAAGCAGCAGGAGGACAAACAGCCGTTTATTAAATCTGCACTGACAGTCATCTTTAGTATTCACATGTGACCACATAAAGAATGAAGGTGACAGACTTAAAGGGCCAGTGTGAAAGATTTAGGTGAAAGGAATCTGTGTATTTCAGTGTATATGTATTCGGTGGGAGCCTAGATCTACTTTGCTCTGATATCCATCTTTTGAATATGGTTCCTGTCGCCCTGCTTCTGCTCAGAGTGATCGATAGCTGGGAGTGACGCCGCGTCCGTACCCGTGATGATGACAGGCAAGGACGAGGAGCCTTCGCGGAACGCGCTCAGCCTCTAATTCTGGCGCGAGTGGGAAATTGGAACTTGAGAATAATCGAAACTGATTTCAAACATAACTCTGGACGTTTATTTGAAAGTCTTTTTCTTTTGTTTTTTTCTATTCCAGCTCCAAAGCGCTGCTTTGTTTTTGGATTTGTGGTTTTGTGTCACTCTGGACCGTTCTGTCGTTTTTCAGGACAGAAACCAGAGAAGGACATTTGCCAATTTCCCCAAAGTGCCGCAGTCAGCCGTCAAACATGTGACTCAGGTCCGTGTCATAGGTCAGAAGTTATCGTTTCCACAAACACCTTGCAGTACACGGCTTCGGGTGTCGCACTGCAGCAGGGGATTGTTTGTGACACGTCACCGCGGCCCCGCACACGAAAACATACTTTCTGTCTTCGTTTCTCTTTGTTGGTAAAAATGACCCAAAAATTGAATAATTCTGGGAACTATGCAAATGGGCAAAGCAAATGACCATTATGATTATGCATCATTGAAATTCAGATGAAAAAGATGAAGCCCCTATTTTGTAACATTCATCAATATGGTAATTTTAACATTTACTCCCCTGTTCTCCATTTCTTGCTTCTGTACTTTCGACTCAGAGACTTGAAAGCACTGCAGCTGCTTGGGAGCACACAACTACACACTGCACATCTAAACACACAACTGGCTGCGGTTATTAAATGAAGGTACAGTCGCCTTTTTGTCCCTGCATCTACTTATTCTAATATTAATTCTGAAAAAAAAAAAATTTGTCGCTGAATTATCTTTGACAGGAACTTTCATTTAATTTGCTCCGGGCGCTCTGGACAATCCCTGATGCTCAGCCAAAATATGCAAATAGTGTAAGTCGTCTTAGTAGTAATTAAGCGCATTGTATACATTAGCACGTCGCCGTCCAAAGTAAACTGAGACTATTTAGCAGTGTCATAGAAAAACACATGTAGATGAATGCGTCCACACATTAGGAGATATAGATGCGAGCCGTATCCACCAGAAATAACAGATGTGGCCAATAACAATAAAATACCAATAACTCCCAACTATAATGCAGCTGTAATGAGTGTGTGGCTTCATTTATTGTTGCGCGGCACTTATTTTGGTGTCTGTTCTCTTATTAGCCCTAATGAGAATTGCTGCAAATCAGTGTGTTTTCTGTGGAGAGATTGGATTGAATTTGTCCTGTTGCTTCATTTGTTTGCCAAAGAAATGCCCTGATGTCACAGAGCCGAGTGATGGGTCACTGTGGTGTCTTTGGGTGGCAGATCCAAAGCAGCGAATTCATTCCGAATCATTAGACGTAATATTCCCGCCCCGTTCTTCAGCTATTCACTGCAAGAGGTTAAATACTACACAATGTACTGTTTGCGGTTCTAAACATGAAGTTGGGCTCAATTTGATTTCTAGATCATTTTTCTGTATCACGTGAAATCACATTCTAAACTAAACTGTTCATGTACATATTAACATTGCAGTCTGTCACAGTAGTGCTTAATCATACTGTTTTTATTTATCAATCCTATGGATATATTATGTTTTATTATTTATTTAGATATATTTTTTATCTCTGCCAACAAGTCACAAATGAGTAGTTTGATCTCTCTATCATTTATTTGATTCATTTGATCAGAAGGTGGAGCACTGCCGTACGTGGTTAGGTTTCTCCTCCTCTGCCTGACTAAAAATAAAGCCGTATTGCAGCCGGGGAAGGTCAGTATGGATTATGGAGCACTGCGCTCCCCGTGGAAAGGAGTTGTTTGTTGTCCGTCCCAATGTCAGATCGGGAATCAGGAGGGGAAAGTGCCTCTCTCAGCAGGTCCAGACTTCCTGTCAATGATAATCCGATGGAATGGCTGATCTGGGCCGAATGGACCGAGGCCAGCGTGGAGAAGACAACTCGGGCGATCTGGTTGAAGCTTGTAATGTATAATCTAGACGGTCCAGGCTGGTGAAGAGCGTAGAATGAATCAATTGTTTGCACAGATTGCACGTTGGTTGGGCCTGTTATTAAAGTATTTCAAAAATGATGCCGTTAAGCAAAGGAGCTCTCGTTATGTGCGGCGTGGATGCGGCGCTTTAATTAGGCCTTCAAATGAAGTGCTGTCGGGATTTCTTTGTGCTCACGAGAACAAAGTCGCTTGTTTCAGCGCGTTCAGGAAAGTAACACTTCTTCACTGTGGGAGGGGAGCACATCTCAGCTCGGGTGTGAAATCTATACCAACACCTATTGTGCTTTGTGCATCAGCTCGGGAAGCTCGGCTTTAGAATCATTGAAACATCCCTCAGGTTGATTCTAGGCCAACGGGAGCTATATTAAGTTGTCTGGGGAGAGCTATTCATTGTGGACATAAAACAACAGCAACAGGGGTTCGGCAGCGATGGAGGTCACACCTGTGTTTGCTGACAGGGCAGCATGTTCCACGCTCTGGACCATCACATCCAGATGGTGGAATCTCGTGCAGGCACGTGGTGAGGCCCAATGAAATCCCCTCCACCAATATGCTTGTCAGGGCAACTCGCAGTTTTACTACTAGTCTCTGCAGTCTCTTTTTTTTTCTCATTGCTTCCTTTAACATTGCATAATAACATTTATTTACTTTATTTTTTAAAGATTATTGTCCCCAATATTAAGCCATTAATACAGACAGCATCTGTCTTTTCTCTTCTCCACTGTTTTCCTTTCTAATCGCAGCTTAATGAGGCAGGATGCTGGTAACGGAGGCTCGTGCAGTCGTGTTGAATTTAAGGTGAACAAGCTGTCGCATGACTTCTCCTCGTCTTTGATGCTCGCGTCGAACGATTCGACTTCTCAGCATGACCAAGCGTTAATGTCTGAAATTACCGGCAGTGACGCCGAGTGTGATGCAACAGCCCCCAGTGTTTGCTCTGCTGGGATTCGGCCACTTAAGCAGGTGCCACCTTTGTCCTTGTTGCAGGAGACTGAGAGAGAGGGGAGGGGCGGGTGGGGGGTTGCGTCCTTGACTAATGCTAATCTGTGATTGATGCTTGAGAGCAGAAATCAATATGGCTGTTGGAAATGGAGCAGAATGATGTGCACGGTGTTTTTGCCTCGCAGAAGCTCGAGTTGTTGCAGAAATGGTTTGTTAATGTCCAGCCTGTTGCAACAGGTGTGACATGATCTGAATTTGTCTTGGACTGGCCCGTGCTGTAAATTCATTTGTGATAGACTTTGGAATTGACTTGTCATTTTGATAACTGTCTTTGCCTGAGCTTGCCGCACAGTTGTAAACCATGTTAAGCGAACAGAAGGTTTTTTTTTTTTTCCCCCGGCAATAAAACCTGTGTTTGTAATTGTGATAAGTCTAAAGCTCTGTTCCACCAACCTAAAGCTCTTAAATCTCATTGTCTCTTTGAGTTGGCATTTTCTATGGTGTCATTTAACAAAGAGGGAAAAACTCTCAGACGAAGCATTCTCATAGAGAGCCAGTGCAGGTCAGAAAACAGCATTATGTCATGCTACTCCTATCCAAACAACAAATGAGAGTAAATTGATAATTGACGTGAGATGTTTGGTCGACCCCACTCCCCCTCCCCTCCATGCAGCATCGCTCAGTAATATCAATGTCATCCACGATGGCAAAGAGGGCCCGCATTATGACAGCCAGCCTAACTCCACTGGACAGCCTTCACAATATTACCCTTCACCGGTGATGAGTATTGAAATTACACTGACCCGTGATGACCAATCCTTTATGTCTGTTGTAATTGTGCGTTCATATTTCCTCAGGTGGCAGCTTTAATTGTAGACCAAGACACAAGAAAAAAAAAAAAAGAAAACTCGTGGAGGGACAGAAGTTGAATCATTCCCTGAAAGCAGGCCATTAATTATGATGTGCTGTAATTGCAGATCTTCGGGGCAGCGTGGTTATGAGACTGGAGTGAAAGCTGGCAGCGCCGGTCCCCGGTGTTTTGGAAATAACTGACACTACTAAGTGCTAGATTGCCACTGCTGTGACTCAGTCTCATCAGATCAGATCATATTTACCATAAATAGAGCCAGGGTCACGAGGAGGTAAGAGGTGAACACATGGCATGTCAGGACATTTCAGTGAATTATGTGACGGTAATTTCAAGTGTGGACTCGGAGATGGTGCCTCAGATATTTCCTCCAGTCGGATGCCATAAAATTTAGCAGAGAAGACAGCGAGACACGTGTAATTATTCCGTTAGATGTTACGCAGACCTCCTAAATCCCATTAGCTCGCGATCTTTGAAATGAGGTCACATAATCTGGGTCAACTAGTGTCCAAAATTATAAAACAGCCATCAGATAAAAGCGGGGAAGAATAGTGCGTGTGTGGTTTTTTAACTAAATTCTTGGAAACCATCAGTATTCTTGTGTTTTGGTCGACAGCTTTATCGCACGTTTGCAGTGCGCAAGTCAGTTTGCACCTGGCCGCCATTATAGTTTCCAAAATTTACAACAAAGAATTAAAAATTTTTTTTATAAAAAATCAATAATACTGGTGTAGAATAAAATATTTATCAAAAAAAAGAAAAGTGAATTATTTATTTGAACAAAAATATAGATTTGAACACAAATCATGGGACTCATTCAGGGAACATTGTTCCAGTGAACAACCCACTCTGATATAAAGTTCTATCCTTGAGATACCCAGATATGTGCAATATGTATTATATATTGATGATAGAGCTAAAAGGAAAAATACAAAACATAAGTGCATCACCGTAAAAACTTGGAGACCTTGGGTTGATTCCAACTTTGATTCTCTTGCAAAACTTCAACACATTATTTCCGAACCCCCCTGCTGCACAATACCGACTCCTCCGCGCATGTCATTTGTTTTCATTCAGGTATGCATAACTGTGACCTGACCCGGGGTCTCACTCACGACATCAATAATGGGAATCAATTGTCCTGAGTCACTCTACAATTAGGGCCACCTACTTAAAAATTCTCACGTGTTCTTGCAGGAAAACCGGCTGCCTCAGATGGCTGATTAATTTGCAATTTGTCGTGGAGCCATCCTCTCCAATGCACTGGTTAACACACACACACACACACCTCTCAGGGGGGTCATCATGCAGTGCCGTGTCCACCCCCAGTCCTAATGTGGATTTAGATTATTTGAAGGAGGATGAGAGGAAAGCATTTACTCTCCATCTTTGGGGGATAGTTCAACTTTTTCCTCTCCTCATCTGCAGTGAAATGCAAACTGAAAATATAGTGCATTAGAGGGAAATACCTTTTTTCGGGCTTTTTTTTTTTTTTTTTTGTGGAAACAGTGTTTAAGCCTCAAACCTCTGGGAGGAATTGTCCGTGGCAGCAGCTGACTGACATTTCAGTGCTGGTGTTGCTAGGAGACGCATACTCGGCTTCTGCGGAGCGCTACCGTCTGGAGAAAGTCATAGCCCGATGGTGATACGAGACGTTGTGTCCTTGTTTTTTTTTTTTTTGTTTTTTGGAAAAATCACTCCACAGCGATGGTTTATGTAGCCTCAGTTTGTCGCCTTACAACTTTTGGAAACCACACCGTGCTGTTAGGTTTAGTTCCCATTTGATTCAGACAGAGGAAGGCAGATTGTTGGAAGCTACGTCTCTTTGGTAATTCCAACTTTAATTGAAAACAAACACATAGGCCATATCACAGTTTTTTTTCCCCAATAATCAATATGATTAACATGGTCTAATATCTGGTGTGACCGCAACGTCGCGAGCTAAAGTCAACGCTGACGCTTCATTTCAGTTATGGAAACCACGCTTCCCCCGGTGGCTCACTTAAACACACTTGCCCTTTCAGCCCCACTTACCTTCGCCATCGGCACATTGATTATCACGGTGTCTGTCACCTCCTGCGCGCCAGCCCTCTCAACTCTGATGAGGCCGGACAGACAGCGTCTCTCACATAGATGGACGCAAAGCGCTGACACCCGTGACCTTTGCAAGTTAGGGCCACAATTTACCAAAAATGAGTCGAGTCCGACATGCAAATTATTCGGCGAAAGGGCAGCGGAATCAATTTCTTTTTAGTTTAGATATTACTGTATTTTCTCGGCGGAGAAGCAGTCAGACAGAACAGGAAATAATTACGGAGATTTAAAAGCAAAACCAGGGGGTAAACGCCGTGATTGAGAGACATGACCTTTTAGTTTGAAAAATGACTGTGTGTGTGTGTGTGTGTGATTGATCGTTATCTATAATTTTTTCCGCCTTTGCGTAGGGCCATCTGCAAACTTAGTATGTATTTTTATGCATCATCACTCGTTTGAGGAAGAGAGATGAGATTTTGGTGAGTAACAGGCACTGTTGCAAGATTGCTTCAGTCTGTGTTTCTTAGCCTCTGAATCTGACAGAAATATGGAATGAAACCACATGAGGGCACAAATTGACCTTATGCTTATTATTAAAAAAAAAAAAAAAGATTTCAAAAGCAATTACGCAAATTCAGATGTAAGCTCCTAACTGGTTCATGTTTTGTTTTTATCCGCTTCAGAGGCTCAGGAATTAAGGCTTTAGCAGACCTTAAGTTGTTCCGTACACCCTGAGGTGCTAGGAGGCTGTTTTCAAACAATGCTTTGGTTTTGGAATGTGGTTTTTCGAGGCGGCCTCAGGTCTTAATGAGTTAAAGAGGCATCATTTGCATCCATAATCACAGTTCTCTCTTCTCACAGGGGCCTTGCTCTTTAAATCCTCTCGTAAGGTTCGGGTATAAAGCATGGATATCCTTTCCCCCGATGGCACAATACTTTTTAAACCAATTAGGTGGCCCTGCCTCCCAAGACATCACCATTGACAAGTAGCCAATGCAATTTCCGTAACAGAGCGATTGGCACCCTCAAGGCCGGTCCCGGAGCTTTTTGGGAACGCGCTGCCATGCATCTTGACGTTGTTCTCAATTTACCGGTTTGGAAAGTCACATCGTCAACAGGCCAAAAGACTTAGAAGTCTGAAAAGATTGGAGTCAGCAAAGTTTCTGGCTTTAATTGCCAGCGCGTACGGTCGTCAGTATAACTCATGACCGGCCTGATGCTCATTACTCCGGCGGTGGTCTTTCTCAAGGACAATTACCAGTATCCCTCCCTCTCCCAGCGTTTGAGAACACCGTGACCCTTTATTCCAGGAGCACAGTGATTTAGTTTTATTGGATTACCTTTCAACCTTGATCCCCCCCACACCCTGTCTGAGGAGGAGGAGGAGACCATCTCAATGTGGGAACTCATCTCCCACTAAACGACTTTAACCAGACTCCATGTTTATGTTGACCCTCGATCGCACTGAGTCGAGATAAGGAAGAGAGGGAATAAAAAGAGGGATTATTATTACACAGTAGCCCCATCTTTAATCATTAGGAGGATTAGTCATTGATAGTAGGCACTGTTTGCAGGTTATTTATGGCTTAGATTATATGGATGTATTGATGGTGTAAGCCTCTCTGCATGGCCGCCGTGATATCCCCTGCGCTTGTAATTGAAATGAAGAAAAATAGTGTAATTAAAAGCAAAGGAACAAACAGGAAAGATCAGGGGATCATGTTAAAACAAAAATATTTACATACTTGCTGAAGAAAATTAAGAGAGAATGTTTTTTTTTTTTTTTTTGTGAATTTTCCGGAGCGGCTGTAAATGAGACGATGGGCAGAGAGCTCTGTCATTCACAGAGATTAGAGAGAGCAGACGAATGTTTTCTTCTTCAGTATATTTGGACTTTAAAGATTGGCTGGAGAGTGACAGCGCAAGCAGAAAAAACCTTGTCCTTTGTTGTGAATTGTCAAGAAATGTCATGATTCGAACCCGCCGCTGCCTCTCCATGGTCACCGCTGCCCTTTAGAGAGCTGGCAACACGCCGCATTCACAGACTCAGAACCACCACATGAATGGATGTCAGGAGATGTTATCACAAACATTTCATCCTTTTTGAAGTATCTGAAGCCGGCCTTAACATGGTGGAACATGTGCCTGAATTACTTAAGCCTGCCAGGACCCCGCTGATGTCCCCGATGAAATGCAATATCCATGTAATCAATCCCAAATGGAAGCCCCCACGCTCCGAACGCTGCTTGCATTATAATTTCTATAGATTGCGTATACAGTCAGGGTGACACAGCAGGACGACAGGGGAGGCCGTGCACCGCATATCACATTCCGCGCGCGTTGGTCCCTTTCAAAGATCTACTTTGTCTGTCATATCAGCGCTGGGTGCTGTGATAACGGGGGGCTTTGTTAGATCAGTCCATCGGTAAAACACTAAAAGGACTTTTAAAGGCGGCTTTTCTCTGACTGATGTGAAAGAAGCATGATTTAAAGGAGCAGGAGGAGGTATTACATTTAGCCTGAGAGCGATCCATAAGCCGGGGCTGTGGAGAACAGCGAACGGAAGCAGAAAATAGTTTCTCCCTCTTGTTGGAGAATACGTCAAAACTGAAACTGAGTTTCATAGTTTCATTTGATTCGTTATTTGATGCTGTTGAAATGGAGCCTTAGGATCAGCTGAGACTCGTGATTTGTTGAATGAATGATGACTTTAAACGTGCCCCGTGCCAGTGTGTGTGTCAGAAATCATGCCCTTAAGCGTCTGTGTCACTGACACTGACACGACCACCAGAGAAGACAGCTTGGAGTTGCATAATTGCCTTAGGAAGAGCACCACTGGAACACTGGCCAGGGCGCGTCGCTTTGCAACTGACACAAGCCCAAAAAGCCTCCATCAGAAATCATTTGAAAACAGCAGGAGAGGAGTGGAGCAGATTTCCAAGGCGGCGGCGGCGGCGAGAGCGGCTGCATCCACAGTCTCAACCCCTTCAATTGAGTCTCTCTAGTCACGTAAGGTGTGTGGGCGAGTGAAAGCTCTGGTTTCTGTGTCTCTTTGCCGGCCTGTCGGTTTCATCAGCGGGCGCGGCGCTCTGTTACTCGACATCCTCCTCCGGAGAAGACACCTGCTGTTTTCATCTTAAAATCTCATGTCGGCGCGCGATCAATCATTCCATGTCAAGCGAAAAAAAAGCAATATTGATCTATAGTGGTGGTGCTCCACCATTGTGTGTTGGTTGCGCCGCAGCCCACAGTGCTTTGGTTGTTCATCGATTGGCACGTGGCTCCCCTGTATCAATAACAGCAAAAAACCCTCAGCGCCACTCTTGGACTTAAAGTGAGAGAATATATAGAAATAAAGGTTTAAATGCTGGGAAAAGAGAGCGAGAGCTACAGATGTGCCACGTATAAGTGGGTGACTTTCCTGCCTAATGGTGCTGTCAGCGTCTAATCACACTGTCAGCTACCATTACAGTTGAGGCGTCCATCTTGTCTCTGTATTCAGCCTTACCCCGAACTTTAAAGTGCTTCACTTCTTAGATGAACACAATTACACAAAACTTTCCCTTGAGGAAATTTTGCAACATTACAATCTCCTCTGCAGGTTCTTTCTTTCTCTTTTATGTGCAGTTATTTCGGTGTTTTCCTGCGCGCTGCTCTGCAGGCGCCCCGCGTGTCAGCTCATGCTCGAGTTAAGCTATAGGTTTGAATTTGTTCCGTTATTGGCCCCCGTGGGGAAATTTGTTCTGTGCATTTGACCCTTTCTTACTATGTGGGAGCATCGTGCAGCCACAGTGCGACGCCAGGGGAGCAGCTCCGGCTCTGAGCCAAGCGTCCGTGTCAAGGGCAGAGACCGACCGTGCGAGTCCGTAGGGTTACTGCGGAGCCCACGCAAACACGCGGGGGACGCGAGACCCTCCACGCCCCGGAAGCCGACCTCGCCGCCGATTCAACCTCACAACCTGCGCCCTGGGAGGCGACGAGGCGCCGCGCCACCTGCCACGTGCACATGCAGATGAGGTTGTAGTAACAGTCTCCTGTGGGTGGCTGCGGTGTCATCGCAGTCGACTGTCAGCGTTTGCTTCAGCGATTTCTGAACATGAGCATGTGCAGGAGGGTTTGTTGATGTGTTTTTTAAATTTTTTTTACTTCTTTTTTTCAATCGATGGATGAATGAAGCGGTGAAAGATTCACTTGTTCCTCACAGAAGGTCATGGTCCAGTGGGGACAAACCATGGGAAGGAAATTACAGACTGGGATTTAACTCAGTGAATTAGGAGATTTCAGTGTGTATATGTGTGTATTTCTTTTATATCTTAAATAATCCAAATGATGCATGCTGATGGTTTTGCGTTTGGTCAGTTCTAACTCGCTGCCCTGCCCTTTGTGCAGAAACAGTCGGCTCATACCCGATGCAAACTGTTCCCCGTCCTCAATTAGTTGAATCAGATCAACCGACGCCACTTTTTGACGGCGCCGCCTGTCAGATTCCACTGACCCTTGTTTTCCACATCAAAGCAGCTCATGAATAGATTCCTCCCCCCAAATCCATGCAAATCAAACATGGCGGCTTCTGTTTGTCGGCGTGTCAACGCTTGCGCGCTCTTATTAATCTCGATAATTTCAGCGGACACGAGTGGGGATGCCATCACTTTTGAACACTGGCTTATTGGTTAGGGTTGAATTATTCATTTGAACCGCAGGACTGCTGCTCTGCTACGCGGTCCATGTCGATGACTGTCTGTGGGCGGACGGCGGCTGAACACTGGAAGGGGTGCAACTCAGAAAGATCCATGCCCCCCCCCCCCCCCCCCCCCCCCCCCCCCCTTCATCAGCAGAACCCCTCCCCAAGCTTACTTTCCTTCATCAGCAGAAATGCTGGTCTTGTTTTCTTGAGCTGTGTTTTTTTTCTTGGGCCGGATCCAGCATTGCTTTTTTCATCAACAGCCACGTTGCACAATAAAACATTTTGCACCGGCTCAGATATCTGAGCTGATGAATTGATCTGGGCCGCCGCAGCTGCACTGTAACGTGGCGTCACGAGGCCTGCGTTGATGGGATTGATCATCTCGGCTCGCTGAGGCTATAAGCCAACGCGTGCCATCTGCTTGACAGCGTTGTATGCTCAAGGTCTCCTTTGCGAGAACTGTTCCAGACAAGGTGAAGCTGTCATTGTCTCTGGGATGAAACTTTGATTGTACTAGTTACTCCCTCATACATCCCCTCCTCTGACAGCCAATATGCTAATAAGCTCTGTTGAGATTTTCAGGTAAAAATCTTTTTTAGTTGAGTGAGAATTTTCGATTCTTTTTCTCATAAGGCAGCATTAATAGTTCCACTCGTAATGAATGGCTCGGTCAATAAGTCATTTAGCACAGATCAGTCATGAGCCATTAAGAAGACCAATGTTTGAGTTGTCAGCCGGTGAAAAATATCTGGTGGGTTTTTAATGGTGGAGTCATCACTCAGGGGTCGCGAGCTCTTCACATTTGAAATGGTGATCGGCTCTGCCATTATGAATAAATGTTCGCGGATCAAGAGGAAAGTTTTCTGACGGTGGGCCGTCAACTTTTGTAAACTGTTGCTTCGTCTTTTTACCCAGAGTCGATTTAAACGTGTTAGTATTTGAAATGTTCGTACTAGAAGTAACTGTAGTTGTTTGAGTGAGTGTCTTGGGTTTTAGTTTTGTATCATGCTATTTGGGAATTTAGCACCTGGAATTTTGAACATTAATGGCTTTCTAACTGATGATAAAGAAATAAGACATTGATTTAAATACCCTTCAGTCTCAGGAGAACATAGCGTCCGTATCTCTCGCCTGGTTGACACATCTAATCTGTGCCGTTCTGTTGTGGCTGTTTACATCTGTGCCACACGTGTTTGCCGTCGCCATGACAGTCAACATGGAACTTTGATTTTCACATGTTGACTGAAGTGAAGGGTGGCCGGGCCCTGAAGCTCAACACTGATAATGCCAAATAAAATGGAACTGCCCCGGAGCCCGTGATTCATGTCTTGTTCCCTGCAGCTACATTAAACAAGCATTGATCGTCCCCCAACGCCCACCCTAATCCTAATGCAAAAAATAAATACCGTGTAAATTGCCCCTGCAGATATTCCCCCACTTTCTCCGCGAGGCCGCGGCGAATGCACGCGATCAATACGTGCTTTTGGGTGTAAAATAACCTTTTGATGACCAGTGAGGAAATGCAAGCCATTCAAACAGCTTCTCACACACCCTTATTGATTTCCCCATCTGTGCTTTTTTCTCTCCCTTCCTCCTCTCTCTCTCTCTCTCTCTCTCCACACTCCAAATGCCGCCATCGCCTCCCCTTTTATTCTGGCGTTCAGTGGGAATCCTCTTCCCCAGCAACACATGAGGAGCAGCGAGTTTGACCGCACGCGTGGTTGCGGGTGAGGGCAGAGCAGAGCGGCAGTGGAGGGTCCTGCTCCACCCTTTCTCTGTTTCTCTGTGGTTATAAAGGTTAGTTTGGCAGCTTTGCCCACCCCTCTGCGGTGAGGGGGAGTGGGAGGGAGGCGGGGGGGTGTCCTGCTGTGCTTACTCAACTGAGCAACCATCACTGTGGTCCACTTTGTGCTTTCTTTGATTCAACTCATTTTTCTCAAAATAAGGACTATGGAGCCGGAGCTCCTATGTTTGTTGATGTGTTTGCTGGAAAAGGTGCAAGTTGGATGTGTTAACAAAGGAGAAAGCACTTTGGGAAAATCTAATTAAAACGGACACTGATCTTTATAGTCACGCAGACAATACCATATGTTATTTTCCCATGTTTACATTATACATGCGTGTCCGTCTCGGTTGCTGACAGGCTCTTTTTTTCGTAATACGTGACATAGTATCCAGCATGAGACACGGGTAGACCCTAATTGCCTTTTAGTCATAATAATGTTTTCCCATTGTTAAAAATATTCACTCGTTTTCTCCTGTTTTGATCCAATTCCCCCTGAAACGTATCTGTGAGCAACAAAATGCTCGAACCCCATGCTCCCTGCTTGTTCAGTGCATTTAAAGAAATATGTTAATACATTCCCCCCCTTTTCCACTAGAGTAAGCAGCTCCGGTGCAGACTCAGCTTTCTTTGTGGACTTAGGCGCCGGCCAAATAAGATTTGTGCCCCACATCGTGGGCATTTACTTTGTCTGGCATCTTATTACCATGCACGTGTTGCAGCATAATCTACAATGGGACTGAGGGCTGAGATTCGTTTGCTCGGTCATTCGGTTAAGGGTAAAGTTATCGCCGGGGATGAGAGTTTATTGTAGATAAGCCAAGGAGAAATACAGATGATAAAGACGGAGCGGTGGAAATCAAGCATGAGAGGAAAGAGGATGCGTGTTTATGCAGCTCTTCAAAAGGCCACAGGGGCTGAAGCAACCAAAGTAAAAGGAAACATAGTTATTTAAAATTCACAGAAGTGTTGAACAAACCTGCAGGTAAACTAATCGATGCGGTCATTACTGGGATGCGTCGGTGCACGTGCGCCGGGGCTTCTTTGTTCGCGGAGAAGTCGATATCGCCGATTGATTGTACATGTGTGGGGTGCAGGAACCTTTGTGTGCGACAGGTAATGAACATCTTAAGTGCTCCGTGTCGAGTGGTCCGGTAGACAGCTGCTGTCATAATGCATGTAAGCCGCCGCTCTGTCAATTTGCGGTTATTTGTAAATGGCTCTCTGAGTGTATTTTGTGACACGGCGTGTCACGGCTCGTGTGCACCTGAGGAGCCCCTGACTGCGCGGCACGCGCCTCCTCTGCCGCCTCTTGGCAGAGCCGTCCCCGCAGCAGCTGCTCCAAGACATTGTCATCACTCTCCCCATAATGAGCGCGGGGTGGGATGAGAAGGTTAGGCAGCGGGGGGGGTGGGCGCCGCTCGGCGGCGAGGGAAAAAAAAACCCTGCTGTGACACAAGCTGTCTGCGTGGACACGTGCGAGCGCCAGACTCTCCGAGACCGCTCAGGTGAGGGAACGGACCAACCCGCAGTAATGGAGTTCCGTAAAGTCTCTAACAGTGGAGTTGTCTGTCAATCCGCTGCCGCACAGTCGATTTCACAAACCTGCAGAAAGATGCTGTGGTGCAATTAATAAAGCCTCCGCCGTCTTTGACGGTTTTGCCACGGCGCATCGCCATCTGTCGCCCTCTCGCCTCGAATCAGCAGATAAAACCCGATTGTTGTTAATCATTGTAAGAAACCCCTGCACCGTCTTCCTCCCATCTCCCCTCCTGTTTGTCAGGGCCGGAGAACCTGGGCAGAGAAAAAGCCAATTAAGCTAATGCAGTGTGGGTGTCATAAGGTTGTAGATATTTCAAGAGTGGAGCAATTTACCACTTGGAAACAGAGAAGAGCGCTTGCATAAAGCATTCCACTCTCTCCGAGATTTATTATGCTTTTAGTTGTGTTTTATGTGATACAATTAGCGCTAGGTGCCAATAAGGCTCGCAGCTCAAGGACGTGGTCATCGCCAGGCCATCTGTCATTAATTGCGTTCTCCTGTTATGCGGCCGGCCGGCGAGCGGGAAGTCCCGAGGGGGGAGGAGGAGTTGAGTGTGCGTGTCACAAGGCCCATCGCACCACAGGTGTGGATTTAACATTTCTGTCAGTGAGGATCGGCGTTTTTACCAGAGAGGGAAAAAATAGGGCGGCCTGCTTGTCCTAGAAACTGTTTAAAGGACTGGTCTGAGTTTTTTTTTTTTTTTTTTTTCCCCCTGACGACAAAGTGATTTTTGGCGCTGGTTCCTGATAGATTTAATTGTTAGATGGAGGAGGAATTAAAATGTGACGCATGCCGAGATTATGCAGATTTTTTTTTTTTTTTTTTTTTCCCCCTGACGACAAAGTGATTTTTGGCGCTGGTTCCTGATAGATTTAATTGTTAGATGGAGGAGGAATTAAAATGTGACGCATGCCGAGATTATGCAGAGAAAGGGATGTTGTATTTTTATAAGAATAAATTCATGCTTTTCCAAAAGACCCCCCCCCCCGTAGGACAGCAGAAGCCGCAGCGTAGCCACACAGCAGCCCATTGCAGCCTTATCAGCTCCTTTGGCTGTGTCATCTTCATTAAGGAGCAAATGGGTGTGGAACTGCAGAGGGCGGCAATGATATGTACAGGGAGTCCCATGTTATCTGTGGAGGATGGAGGGGGGGGACCTGACTGCAGATTTACCCACAGCTCTCTCTCTCTCTCTCTCTCTCTCTCAGCAGTGGCCGAGCACACGCCCCGCTCTTCATCTGCTCTTTTTAATCAAGAATCTGGGACTATTTATGGTTCCATTTTACGGGCTTTACATTAGCGTGTAATATGTCGGAGGGAAAAGCAGGACATCACAACACGCGGAGAATACAAAGCACCCAATCTCTTCTTTTTTCTTTTTTTTTTTTTTTACTGCCGCAGTAATGGAAATGTTTCTTTTTTTCTGCGCAATACTCACTGATATTGGTGTTTCTAGTGCTTTTTAACAGCTTGTTTCTGTGCCCCAGCAGCACGGCTATAACACCCTTTATCAAGAGCTGTTAAGGTGCTCTGTGAAAATTTAAAAGCAGGTGAGAAAAGCTTCCTATAGGTCGAATGAACCCGATGTCAGGCTGATGCGCTCGACTCCACACAGCCTTTTTAATTTGCCAGAACGAGCTCAGTGTGCGCAACCCGCTGCCAGGGAACGGAAGTGCGTTGCTCGCATACGTCCACATCACATGGAACTCTGGGAATATCAGAGATGAACGCGTTCTTCTGCCTGTTTTCTTCATAAAGTAACACAAGCGATGGTGGAAAATGCACCAAATAAGATGTGGCTCTGAAAGAATTCCCAGCATAAGCATCTCACTTCAGGCTGAGTCCACGCCCTCCACCACTGTGTCACTGATGTGTGCAAGCTTAATGGGATTTGATCTAAATTTAGAGGGCTCGCGTCTCGCTTGCATTTAAAATTTGGATTGCGGATACCTGGACAAATTGCTACTTTGCACGGCTTTTCCGCCGATGTGTCATGACAAGGCAGACTCGCTGCTGCCAAGGAGGACGCGGGGACTCGGGGGTCTATTTTCAGAGGGAACTGGGAGGGGCCTCTCATCAGGGGGAGCGAGTAAAAGCCGGATGGCACCCTGTGGCGGCGTTGAAGGACAGGTGCGGAGATGAGTTCCTGACACACGTTGGCACACGCACTCAAAATCACCCGTCTTGTCTTGGGCTTGACAGGGTTCATTTTGTCGGTGAGGGTTTGACTTGACAGGTTGGCAGAGATGCAAATGATCATTTCCTGCCCCTTTTCCTTTCGTGTGCGTGTGTGTGTGTGTGTGTGTGATTCCATTAAAGCCAAAGGTTGGCAGGCGAAAGTTGCTGAAGCATTCAGTGTTGTAAGACAGCATGTCGGGTCCATCTTGGGGAGGTCGGTGGGACTGTGATTGGCAGATTTGTATGACTGAACTGGCACAGTACATGCAAACAAATAGGCCAGGGCAGAGTCAACATGTTTGGAATCTTGGAGGCCTTGATTGGCGCCGCATCACAGCATGCACATTTTTAATTCAGTATACAGTCCTAAAGCTGCCACATATAAAAAATAAATAAAGAAATAAATAAAAATGTGACGTTCATCTCAATTTTCTAATTATTAATTAATTCAAAAAATGTGCAAATGGCTTCATCGGAGACATCTTGAGATTTGTAAATATTTTGAAAGTATTTGTTAAAGGGCGTGCAGAAGAATAGGCACAGAGAGGGCCCGCTGATGGGCTGGGGAATAGCAGGCTGCGATGCACCATCTGGCCTATTCTGCATATTCTTTTCCATTTGAATTGCAGATTGGAGGTAGAAGGAAAATTTAGCTATGTGAGTGGTGGCGCTAAGCCGGAAGAACAAACCGTTGGAAAGGGGATCCTTTCAGTTTCAGCAAAAACTAGAAAGAGCTGTAGGTCACACTGCATTGATTCGTCACCTGCGTTCACTTGTTGCCTTGATGCTCAGGAGGAGTCAGCGTTGCAAGGGTTTTATTACGAGTGAAGAGTGTGTTAGAAACCCTCGATCGGGCAGTTGCCTGACCTTTGAACCCCTTGTCCTCGTGTGATAGCAGGCAGCCTTACAGCGGTGGAGAATAACCTCATCTCTGTTCACTGGCGTCAAACAGCACAGGTTTTTTTCTTTTGTCAAGTACTTTTCCATCGTCATTTCTAAACATATCCCCTGAAATCCCACTTTGAAAACTGCTGATTCCCTCCCAGGGCAAGTAAAATGCAATTTCTACATCCTCAAGTTCCGCGCAGCTAATTGCCGTGGTTATAAACTCCCATGCCGTTATCATTGCCCTTAATAATTACAGTCATTTCCCTCCCAAGGAATTTAGAGAGATGCTCGTGCACCCACACACACACACCCGTCGTGGACAATTTCAAGGACTTTGTTTTACTTAACACTTTGAAAATGTCAGACATAATGTGCGACTGTGGTCAGTGTTTATGAACAACCATAAAGGCAAACTTAGTGTAGCGTCACAGCTGAGCTATTATACAATAAAAGTTAATGTCCATGAAGAGAGGGGAAGAGAACGGAGGACAATGCAATCATTAAAGAGGAAATTACTGCTGTGTCACTCAAATGAACGCTGCGGATAATAACGGCTCTGTCGGTTTTAGAGAAACGCAGCTCAGAAATGTAAAGAGAAAACAGGAAACTAGCTGATTTTAGAGGGTAGAGGATAAAGTAGAGGATAATAATAGGATTGGATGTACATGACAAACCTAAAGAACATACTGTGATTTCTCAAAAGTGAAAAACACTTAATAACACCCCAAGGCATCGAAAAACACATCTGCAGAGTAGTTTTGAGAAGGAGCCAGGATTTATGAAACTCTCAAAACTTGGCCACTGACTCAGAGGAGACAGGAAAAATCAATAGAAGCAGATGCCCTATTTTCCCTTCGTCTTGAAAACACATATATATATATTTATTAAAAAAAAAAAAAAAAGCCCTGTCTCAAAGGTTAATGCTTCTTCTCTCGGCCCAAGTAGGAGCACTTGAGCCTGGGGACACGAGGTCTGATGGAAACGGGAACTGGAATCGAGTGCACATGGTCAGGAACATCTCTGGCATTTCATCCTCTGGATGTGATGCAATGTTGCCCTGACATTACCCGGCCGCGAGAAGATAAATCAGGTGCAGACAGAGCCGGGGCCACTTTGCCATGTCTGTTTTTTGAGGCCAAAACATTGCCGGCATATCGAATATGTCAAGCTGATATAGCTTGCGCGTATAGAGTTATGACCGATTAATAAAAATACATTAAGACACCACAAACGAGGATTTAAATGCCGCAAACGGGGGTGAGGCGAGGTCCGGTGACGACTCGGTGCGTGGTCAGAAAGTTTATTTATGAAACACATTCATACTTTATGGTGTTCCGGAGCTGAAAGCAGTACACTGAGATAATGGAAGGTTCCTGCTGGGTCACGGAATGTAATTCTTTTCTTGCCCCTGAACCCGAAGCCTTCCTGTGTGTGTGTATATATATATTTTTTTTTTTTACGCTGGAGGTTGAAGTAATCAGACATTCTCTCAGTGAGTACCGTTGGGTTTCGAGTGCGTTATGCCTGTGTGCTGTGGGTGGCTTTCAAGAGGCAGCGGTATGAAAACGCATCAGGTATCAGTGTTAACTTTCACCTCGGTTCAAGGCCCCAGCCACTGTACGCCTTTGTGTCAACTTCATCAAAAGAGCTTTGCGCGGCGTATTTGTTTACATAAAGAGAGACAGCCCACGCTTCCCGATGGCAGCTCCAGACCACCTACTTATTAACAATCGCTTCGGGGCAGCACCATTTTTAAAAGAGCAACCAGTGGATATTCTTCGTCAGTGTGACATATTTTATTGTATATTCTTTGATTCTCTGAGCTTTCTGGACCAGAAGGGGAAGGCAGCCTGCAGACAAAGGCAGAGGAACAGGCTGACCCCGAGGGAGGACACACAGCGAGCTGCCACAGACAGCAGATTACGCTTTATCACATTGAAAGGACTGGGACCTTGAAATAATGCACCTTTAATATAATTACCTGCCAGTGGCGCAAGAGGGGGAAGAAACACAAACGCGTCTTTTGAGTGTCACTTCATATCTGGCCTGACCTTCGGTGAACCACTTAGAATTTATGCTGGCGTAAAATCTTTTGTCCCGCTAAACTTGATTTTCTCGTGCGAGTTGAATGACGGAGGCTTTTAATCTGAAAGCCCGCAACGGTTTAATTAAGTCTTTTCTTTATCAGTGTTTCTTCGATAAGGTCTGTAAAATTGGTTCTAAAGGTATATTGATTAAGGTTAACTAGAGGGAAGAGATAATGTAGATTTTTTTTTCCTATTCTAACTTTTTCTGTAGAAGTCTGGAAATCATAGAAATATAAAGATCAGAAAAGTCTGCAAGAGAGAAAAAAAAAAACTTGGAATTTTTAATCCGAGCCTATGTTTGCTTTCAATTTGTTCAATTCCACTGACTTTTTTTTAATTTTAGGTGTTTTTTAACGTTCTTATCAGAACTCTTGTTTTGTAATGTTGAAGATAATTTCTCCATCTTTATAGACAGTAATTCCCTGTATTGCTGATGGTTGTTCCATCACTGCAGCAGCAACTTAATGAGCATAATAAGATGCTCATTGTTGTAATCCATGATCCCAGTTGATGGTTGATCCCCCAGTATGTTTACACTCTGCTATTCCGGCTTTGAATTCAAACAGCGCAACTGCAGTTATCCCTCCACACTGAATTGCTGCCCCTAATGTACGATTCGTGTCATTACAAATGGAACGATATGTCCCCTGTGTTATTAAAAGCCCATCGTCATTACCACCAGCAATGATACGTGTCTCCATATCAGCCAGGCCGGACGTCTTTGGCCTCATAAGAACCTGCATTTGAGGCTCTTATATGAGCTGTAAAATAGCTTCCATAGCACCTTGATGGCGTTCACTGGTGAGCCCTGCAAACAAAAATGAAATCTTACGAAACGTTAGCCCGCTGCTTCCCAGCGTCACGCTGCTATTCTTGTTGTGGTCAGCTGGATGTGTTTGCCCGGGCAGATTATACTCTGATCGGCTCCGAAGGTAATGATCTGCATTAGCTCCATTATTGGAAACTATAAAACCCAGCAGAGAATGGACTCAATCTTGTTAATATCAATTTCCTTAACGTTAAAAGCACCGAGGTAGATATCTGAAGGGAGATGTAGCGGAGAGACAGAGAGGCGAATGGGAAAGACATCATGCGTTCTGATGCGCCACAGCAAAGCGAATGCGTATCTAATCTGACACCCAGCACTCCTGGCTAATGTCTTGATAGGGCATAAGTGGATCATTTCTGCCCTTAGAACATTTTCTCTGGTGCAGCTGAAAAAGAAAGAGAGCGAGAAATCTCTGCCTTTTCTCTCAACCGGGCCCCCTGTTTGTGTAATATTTTCTCTGTCTCCAGCCTTATTGATTTTGGATTACAATCGCTTTATGTTTCCCTGCATCCCGTGCTCTGGTGCGGGTGAGATACCTCGCCCTGCTGCCTACTGTGGAGTAGGTTTCCAGCTCCTCCAGCCCAAGGGCTGTTTATAGTCCTCCGTTGCATTGCCTCAAATGTCAAAACAAATTCCTCAACTCTGCACTGTTCTGCAGTGTGTGTTTTTTTATGTGAAATACATGTCCAGGGTGATGCAGGAGTTAAGAAGAGCATGGACATCCGTCACATCTTTTCGTTGTCATGGCTCAGAGGAAAGTTATATTTTTTTCGTGTTGAGTTATTTCACCCTTCTGCCGGCCGTGGTGCAGAGGTTTCTGGTTACATTTTATTAATCTGCCGCTTTTATTCACCGCAAGGTTGAGATTTTTTTTTTTATGTTCCTCGCATCTTTGCTGTGAAGGTTAAAGAACAGGACACTTGCCAAGTCGTTCTCCTCGAGGAACTGCCTTGACTTTGCGGTGGAGTTGCAGATGCGTCACCTCTCATCGTGCGCTTTCTTATGTTAATGTCGGACTCACAGATTGAGACACGGTTACCAGTCCTTTTAGCGCTTGCTTGGCTAATCCCACATAGGAGGCCAACGTAGCTGTGATGCTGCAAGTCAACAATTACCCAGCAGACATTAGAAACGACAGGGTAGAATTCAGCCAGCCGTTCCTGCGTCCCACCACGATTGATGAGTTCAGTTATCTCTCCCTGGCCCTGTCCTCTGCCTTTTCTCCCCTCCATTACGATGAAAATGAATAGTCTATTTGAAATGAGAAAGAAAAAAAAAAAAAAAAGATCCTACCCCAGGAAAAAAACCCTGTCTTTACAATACCACAGAGGCATATTTATATCATCTTAAAGGGGAGGGTTGAGGTCACTCTCCAGTCCTTCCCCAGTGACATTTTCTGACTTGACATTCTGTGACATTTCCAGTTAAATATTGCTGATATTCCTGCAGTGGAATTAAAAGCATGTCTAAAAGGGACACCAGCATTAAAGCTCTGTCTCTCTCTCTCTGCCTCCCTATCTTCCTCCCTCACTCCCTTCTTCCCTCCCTCTTCATCTCCTCGCTCCCTCCTCTTCACACAGCAACGCAGGCTTACATGCACTACCTGCTAAGTGCGGTTGACTTGCATCTCCAGGTATTAGTGGAGGTCTTTTTAATCCAGAGGATTACCCAAAATTCTATCGCCCATTATACGCAGGAGAGAGACACAAAGTGTGTGACTGGGGAAAGCTTATGTTGCTATTTTGAGGGGAAAACTCTGATTAAGATGCAGGAACATGGCAGGAAGCAAGCATGCAGGAAAGAAGTGGCCTTACAAGTGTCCTACATGGGCCCGACGAAGACTAGATCTAAATTCGCTCACTTGCGCCGAATTAAGTTTGTGGCATCCTTACTCGCGAAGCCTGTGCAGTTTGGGCGATCGTTTAATTCATGGCTCGTGCCCATTGTGCACATGCAGAAGCTATTTATTTATTTATCCCATTTCAGGGTTTCCTCCTCTTTTGAAGAGCATCACAACAGTGTCATCATCATTTGTGTGTTTACCTCTGCAGTGCAGTGCTTCTGACTCGGTTTCTCTTTGACGGCTTTAATTTTCTAGATTGCATAGCTCCAGTGGCACAGCTGCTTTGGATTGGATGGCACTTGAGATGTGGCTGGCGAAAGTCAAGCGAAAGGACGTTGTGCAACGTGAGGAACAGCTGGTCTGAAAGCAGCCGCTCGCGACTCGGAGCTCGGAGAGGACGCAGGTTGAAATGTACCGTTCCAGTTGATCAGTCTGTAATTAAAAGAAAAACAATAATCAATGCTGACAGTCACCTAACAACAATAAGTGTTGTACTCCGCTGCGTGATGTGACCAGTCCGTCAGTGAGTGTTACATCAGCGCGACGTGCGCTCTTACTGGCAGCGTGGCGTGCGCAGGCGGTCCTTTAAGTGTTTCCCATCGATTCATCGGACCATTAGCTTTGACACGCTGCAGAATCCCTAAAAGCAAACGCTGACATGCGATCCTCTTTCGCTCCTTTAGTTGAACAAAGCACCTTTTTACTTTAGTCATGGTGATTCACGTCGTTTCCGCGTCAGGGTGACGGCAGCGTGAACTGCGGCTTCTGTTGTTAAGGAGAGAAGTGTCGATGTCACAACACATCAGTATTACGCACTATTAGCAATTAGCTCAGCAACAATGGATAAGACAAATTTATTTTAGTTTATCGAGGCTTTAAAGCATCCTTTGATATAACGACTCGTATCTTGTCAGGTTCTGTTTGAATCAATATTTGAAGTATTTTGATATGATTACAAATCCTTTACTCTGCCAGGAAGCTGCACTTGATACCTGATGTTACTGCATTACTGGACAGATAATTGAATATTGATCAGTCAGAGCATTGCGTAGTTTTTTTTAAATTATTAATTCAAGAGCAAAATAACAGTGAAATATAAAACTGTGCCCTGTGCTTGAATGTCCCAACTGGTTTCTTTTTTTTCCTTTCAAACCTGCAAAGGTCAGTTTTATTTCCAGACAGTTGGGGGCAGCACAGCGAGATGTACTTTTAAAACGTACATGTAAAGTTGCATATTAAAACTTCCAGCTGACCCAAAGCAAAGTCAATGTTCATTTGAGCTCTTGTCAAATTCAATCACATCACAATTCGATCTTCTTTTTGCTCTAACTCAGGCGGAGGCATTTGTTTCATTTATTCTTTTTCCATTTTTCTACATTCAAATGAAAGCTGGGACTAGCCCTCTCACATTGCGCGAACCCATCTGAACCTTGGTTAAATGAATATTGATGAGAGAGGCGAACAGGCAGAAGTTTCTTACGAGCTGCGGCTCACCTTATTTTCCCGTGGTTCGTCAGTATGCTCATTTTATCGGGTGCTGTATCTGGCTCCACACGCAGATAATCTCTATAAATAATCCTTGATGAATGTTGCACTGCACCCCCTCTGGATTACATATTTCACTTCCATCACCAGGATAATAATCAGCACCTGTAGGGGTCACTGAGTGAAACAATAAACACTCAAAATCTCTAAGCCCTTAAGGTGGGATTTGTTGGAGACAGGTCTGCCGAGTCGGGCGTTTTAACAGTTGGACAGGACCCGATCTGTGGCCGGAGAAAGCAATTGATCGTAATCAAAATGTAAAGTAAGCCTGAGCCATCTCGCTAATGGATTTAATAGTTTATTTGACCAGAGAGGTGAATCAATCTTCAGATATTGACCACGGGATCCTGACGGATTAAGGATGGGCCAAAGGGTCGCAGGGCAGACCAGTGTTTTCACTGCGAGAACGCTAGTACTTGGATAAAGTCCCCGGTCCTAAGCAGTTTAGCATATTGAATCGAAATTAACCTTCCTCTGAAGAGGGGGGGGGAGCAAGACGAGCAAATCCTCTTTCGTTTGTTAATTCATCCATTAGTCCGCGAGCGACAGGACTGCTAAAGACGCGGCCACGCTCGGGTTTGCAAAAAGTTTAGCCACAGACAGAATTGTTGCAGAAGCTCGGCGGCAGCTGTTTACTCCATCAAGCCCGTCGGAAGTTATCAATATTGGATAGATCTCATTTTGAAATGCACACAAGAAAACAAAAGCGTCCATCGGCTCACTGTGGCCGAAGAAAGTTCTTTGTCCGTAGCCAGGTTCCTCTGTGAATATTTCCTCGAGGATAATGCAGGATCAAGTGCTCATGATATTGACAAAGTAAGCATGGCGGTGATGGAGCGTCTCAGCAGTTAGTGGCCCTCAATGGAGCACAAACAATAACTTCTCTTGCAGCCATTGTCAGAACCAATCAATAGCGCGGTAAAAAAAAAAAAACTCCAGTGAATAAAATATGGATTATGAGCGCTCTCTGCCTTCATCTCACATCCGTGGGTGTATATGCATCTGGCATATTCTCTCAGTAAATAAACCACCAACCTATCTATTTACGTGCTGTTGACACTGGCACCAGACCATGCAATCAACACAGAGCCGCAGTTTGCGAAAATCACAAGTGGAATTTTTGATTGTGCCATTAAAGAGGGCCCTCATTATGACTAGGCAAGGACAATTTGCATGCTCTGTTCCACAGAATCCGAATGAGGGTCCAATCAATTATACTCATTATCCCGGCAACTGATTGGTATGTGGTCGGACGCCGCACCCTGACGAGAAAGCGCCGTGGTTACCGGGCAAGCTATGACACACACATCACAAGAAAGGGGGGGGGGGGGACAGGAGTTAAGCCCCTCACCCTTTGCTCATGCGTGCAAAGACACACACACACACACAATGATCCAATGCTTGTCTAATGTGGGATCAATTAGCAATTGAATGCATCAAAATGACTTTGCTTTGTTGTTTCTCACGGCCAAAAATGCGTGTGTGTGTGTGTGATCCACTGTGTGTGTTAAAATAATGAAGACATATTTTTGACAGTGTTCTTCGTCTACTCAAACAGACGTTGCCATCATTATAGTTTTCCATCCTGCACAGCTGTGGGTGTTATATTAATTTAGAATATGAACTATTTAAACTGAATCAGTCCCGATTGCTGATTGACAGGAAATGAATGTGCAAATGTTTAGATAATCTTCTAATTGTTTCAAAGTGTGCTGCTCTTTGGCTGCAGGTTCTCTTGTGCGTGGAGATTTGGCAAGAATCAATATTATTAGATATCCTGTTTGTTTGTTTTGTCCCTGCTGCTCAGACAAAACAAGTCACGTATAGATCTCGCTGTGGGCTTTCTCTTTTTTTTTTGCATTAAGCAGAGATGTGGTGATGGAACAGTGACTAGGATTTCTAATGCAGCCACGTTTAATCCAAAACAATAACAGTCGAAGAATCCTCACAGTTGGAAAATAGTAGCATCCCTCTGTTATTCAAATCCTTTTGAGTATGTTAGTTTATCTGTTAAAAAATAAAAAACACTCTTAGTGCAACTTTGTGTTAAAAAGCACAGGGTAGTGTGAAGTTGTGGGTGTCATGAAGAGAAGCCCATAATCCTCTGAAACAGCTAAGTGGGATTTTACAGTCTACATCAGTATGTAAAGAAATTCATTTGCAGTATTAATTCTATAATGCTGTGTCTTTACCGCAGGTGCAGGATTAACCATAGCTGTGTTACTCCACACAGAAATAATACTTCATCCCCATTGTTCTCACATTGTCAAAACATTCATAGGATATATAACATTTGGGAAAGTTGTGTTTGCAACATGGGCAGTGTCTGCAGGATCGTGCGTGGATGTCTGTTATTTTTAGTGCGCGACTTTATCTGGGAATCTCTCGGCAGCGCTGCACTGCAACTGCTGGCAGACATCACAGAGGTTGCTCCACACGCCCACACGTTGTATCTGTATCGGCGATGAGTGCGGCCTCACCCACCACCCTGGATTAAATATTAATAAACCCGCACGTGACCTGCGTGTTTGTCTGAGTTTTCGTAGCTTCAGAGGAATCCCCCTGCGAGGCTCCCCTAACAGCCAAGAGAAGTGCGTGTGAACGTGGCGCCCACCGACACTTTGCCAAGTTGAGGAAAGCCTTGGCAGTTATTAGATAAGGTTTCCTTCGCCCCGCGGCGGCGACCAGACTGCTTCCCCGCCACGGGCTCAGCTGGGCTGCGGGGCAACGAATGCTCCCGCGAGTGTATCTCCGGGATCGCGCCGCTATTGGCAGGTTAAATGGCTGGGCCGCAGCCAGGTGCGCGGCGGCCCCGCCGCGAATCGGCCTCAACCCCTCGTGAAAAATATGCGCCCGGGCAAAGTCGCGGGCGGTGACAGATGCTGCGTTTCAGTGCTTGTGAAGGAACGCACGGTGGCCTGAGTAATCAATGCTGCATTAACCTCTCTCATCAGAGAGATATTTGCAGCCTCAATTTGAGCTACCGCTGCTCATGTTTTGTGCATTAAACCACAAATACCATGATTGCTTTGCCTATTTGCGCTCGTCTGTAGAGAGTTGTTCTTGTTGACAGAGCTATTAGTCTGAGAGATACCACAAAATTCATCATAGTCACCCTGCGGTTCTTGCACAAATTCATCATTTCATTACTTTTCCACAGAGGGTGGCGCCAGGGCGAGGGGATGGTGGAGACACCATGTTGGCGATAACATCCAAATCCCAGAAGAAAACAAAACACAGCGGTGCTGTTAGGGCGTGGCGCTGGAATCAGATCCCCAGTAATTGCCAAAACAAGGGCAGGAATTAAAATGCAAATGCACGAGTGCTTGGTTAGAGAACATAAAAAGGTTTTCATTATATCTTGATCAGAAAGCCATTTATCTCCAGGCTCTCAATAAGTCCGGCCCCCGTAACCTGTCGGACAGATAATTAATGTCTGCTTATTGAGTAAATGAAAGTCATTATCTTGATTTCCTTTAGATAATTTATCTGTCTGTGCTTCACAGTGAGGACACTTTATGGCGCAGGCCACTTTAGCTCAGCAGGCATCGATCACCGCCTCAATTTATGCAGCTAAATAATCAGCTGTGAGGTCAAGGTGCTCTTTGTTAAAATATAAAATGCGTAAACAGCTTTTATATGAATTTAAATAACATGAAAATCTCTCAAGCTCCCTCTTTGGCATGAGTCTTTTTCTTCTTCTTTACTTCTTCAGAGCTCCCACATATCTACAAAGCCCACTGTCAAACGTAGATCACACGCATCACGACGGGAAACCATGGCAACCAGCATACATTGATTGCCGCAGACAACATATGTGCAGTTAATAATTAGTTTGCTGCATTAACACGGACACAAAGAGACACGCCGGGATTTGAAAACATGTTTTTGAATCACATAATTACCGATTTTTCGCATTTACATAACAACCGCAGCTCCGCGTGACTAGCACAGCGCAGCTCAGGCTCAAAATGTCACACGCTGATGTGCACGAGTGGTCACAGACTCAAGTAACTAAAGAGAGTTCACTTTGTTTTCTCTGTCTTTCTTTGTTTCCACAGATGATTTCTGGAAAAAGGACCTGGCCGTGAAGTGGATCACAGGAAGTTCGGTGTGCGACGCCTTCAACGGACAACAGGTCAATTTATTGGAACACACGGTGGGTGATGCTACAGCTTGACCTGAGTTGCCCACATGGAGCTTATAGCAGCTGCGTCCTGCTGGGAGTCCTCAGGGGCGATGAGTGGAGTCCTCCGCCCAGTTCATCGCCCAGGTGGAGCTCCGGCCGGAGAGAGGCCGCCGCGCCCTCGGCGGCACGCACCCGGTCGTGTGCCTTGGCTCGGCTGCTCCCCGTCGTCTGGCTCGGCGGGTGGGCTGCGGTCGCTGCTCGCTGACAGGGGTTGTCCCTCGGCCCAGCGGAGGGTGGAAATAAAAGCAGTGGGACTTCTCCTCTAATGGGCCGAGACACTACTGCGAGGGTTGCGTAACTGATGGTGTTGCTTATATTGTGTGCAGCGGCAGGCAAACGTACAGTTGGTGGCTGTTAGGTCTGCGTGGGATGCTCATGCCTCGGGCTTCTATTTAAACCCACTGTAAAGTTGTTGCCGTTGTAAATGTCCTCCTCTGTTCTGCGTCTGCCTTAATGTAGGGCACGCGCTTCTATGTTGAACCAAATCAGTTCTGTGTCAAACGATGCTCGAGTGCTCTCGAGGATCCGGTTGCCAGGCCAGAATTTGTCATTTGCAATCACTTATAAGAGAACTTGATTTGAATTCTCCAAAGAAATCCCTCAAGATGCAGCTGCTGCGGTGGCGGAGGAACCACCGACTGGTGGCTGTGGCTTTAGTTAGGAGCTCCAATGGCAGGTTGACATATTATTGATATCATGTTTTTGGGGTAGTGACTCATCCATGTGTTTCCATTTTGGTTTTGATTGGTTTTTTGATGCTTTGGGCTCCCATGCAACATTTGTATTCAGGTTTTCTTGCTTCATATGTGGACAGTGGGAGGAGGAGGAGAGGCAGGCTCTGTCTTTATTCTTTATGATTCACAGCTTTAGATTTAGAAGCATATTTCACAGCTGCATCCGCATTAACCAATTCCACTGACTGTAATAGGAATAAAAACTGTATTCATAATGTCACGTAATTCCCTTAATATGGAGCTGGGGCCATATTAAGGGATGATTAGCCTGGCTCAGAATTAGTCTGGGCCTCGCTTCCGTTTCGTTTAGTCTAGATAAGCAAAGCAGGCAGTGCTTGACCAACTCAAACCAAAACTGGACTTTTATTCGAATGTTTCTGAATCCCGAACATTTCAGGCTTATTTCCCTTGGAAGCTAAATTGACTCCGAGTTTGTTGGTGCTGTAAAAGTCGCCATAGACCTCAGGCCAGTTCTCTCCTGGCACGTGATTGGCTGTTCCATTTTCAGTCTCTACACAAACAGAGAACAGAGAAACAGCTAATGAGCTTTTTTTTTTCCCCCCATAACAGTCCAACTGTTGAGTTAATGTGATAAGAGTGAGAAATAGCGTTTTCTGTCCCTTAACTGTCTCCGTCCTTTGTGCAGAGGTCAAATCCAGAACCATATCCCTTCTATTCCAAATAATTCTGTTGTTTCTTGTTTTGTAAATAGAGCAGTGAGGTTCAGGGAGAGAGTGACACAGGCAGAAAAGCTGAGGAGACTAACCTGCGTCTCCTCAGAGCAGATGTCGAGGACGTGTGTGATGTATAGGATCTCCCCTGTCCTGTCTGCCAGGCCCCCTTGGGGGGGAAGAAGGGCAACACTTGCTGGAGACTGACAGGAAGCTTTATCCCGAAATCTCCGTCAGTCACCCACATTAGACCTCCCGCGCACGGAGAGCTGTCACGCCGCGGCCCGCCACTCAACGTCCCCGTGTCCCACCGCCGCCGCCTCCCACTCATTACGTAACCTGCCAACCATGGCCTGACACACACACACTCGCAGCATCAATGCTGGAATGAGATCTGACTTCTGGGAATGTGCGCAGTAAAGGGCGCTATAGAATATGTGGGTAAACGAGGTCCATTGCGATGATAGTACCGATCATACAGTGCTGGAGTCCAAAGTAATTTCCACCTCTCTCCTCGGCACCTCCGCCTCCGTATCGGACATAACATCCTGAGACGGCGGAGATTGGTGGCCAGGATGCTGAATTTTTCATGAGGCAGGAAAGGTTAGATAAGATCCTCACATGTACCGCAGAGAAGGCACTCGCAGCCGAATGGTGGAAAAATACATTTGAATGGCTCCGGTTTTTGAATGTGACCCTTTCTAGCTGGAGAGAACATGCCGAGATGAAATGTTTCCGAGCTCAGGAGGGTTGAAACCGGCACAGAGGTGGTTCATGTGAGAATAAACCTCCTCTACCTCCCGTGACGGCTGGAGCGTGACGCATGAGAATAATGGATTCACAATATCTCATGCTGTACTTGGTCAAAACTGTGAGTCATTCGATCACATTTGCATTGACAAAAACAAATCCGACGATGAGTCTGACTGTTACGGTTCTTTCAGTTATATTTAAAGTGAGGATAAGTCACATATTTGAATAATTTAGGAAGGGAGGTCAGGTTAATTAGTGTTTGTCCCTCCTGGAGTCACTTGTCTCCTTTGTTTGTTGAGAAGCTTTGAGACTTGATTTGATCACAACAAAATGCACATTGATGACGTTTGCCATGCATCTGCCCACACTTGCAGGTGCTCAGGACAGACGGCCTCCATCTCAAATATTTGTGAAGGAGACTAAACAATCAAGTGTTCCCCCCCCCCCCCACCCACAGCGGTTTGTGACAATAGGTCCAATGAGACAATTAGCCTGATTGTATAGGATGAATTTTCAGAGGAAAACAAAACCGAATAGCCACTTTAAGAAAAAAAAAAAAGACATTGCTATTGTTGTTATTGCAATTTCTTCATTTGCATAGAAGAGGTAGGAGCATGAATGTGAAATCACCACAAACAGAATAACAGGACAAAACTGAGTGTGGTTGTACGAGTCAAACCGCTGAAGCGGCGTGAACACAAACACATTTTTTATTCTGATTAAATTGGCGTTGCACTTTTGTTTTTGTTTCTCCAGTCACTTATTTATACGGCGTGAGCGTGAGAGTGTGGTTTATATGGCGGTTTGCTGTAGCCCAGGATGTTTGTTAGTGCAGGTACAGCATGCCTTTGAGAGCATTCCGTGCTACAGAGGTGTTGTTTAAAGCAGAAACATCCCCATGATGATACTTGTGTTTTACTCAAAATGCTTTGTGGGGGAGAAGATTACAGGCTTACAAACAACCAGAGCCACACGAGGAGCAATCCAGCTTGGAGATGGGAGCGGGGTGGAGGGCAGGCTTGATGGTAGGGGCCCGGTAAATGCTCCCCCGCAGCTTCCTGCAGATTGAGATATCTACAAATATTTCCATAATCACAGAAAAGCCTGTGATTGCTAGGCCCGGGCTGCAGATGCAGCAGATAACATGTTTGAGCTCTTAGTGGGAAAGGTCAGTCGCCGCTTCTCAAACGCGGAGGGAAAAGCCGCGCTGCCGTCTCCAGTCTCAATCTCAACCGGCGGGCTGCAGTCTCTCCCTGTCAGGAACAAGGTTCTGGCTCCACAGCAAGAGACGAGATAACATCAGAAGGCCAGAGGTGTTTGCGCCGTGTTTTCTCCCTCGATCTTTCCAGCGGCGTATAGATCTGTTTGTACTCGGCGCTTATTCGATACAATTTGGCGAGTTTGTTTTGCTGCAGCAGCATCCGACATAATTCTCCCGCGCATGAATGTTGCCGGTCGCGTTCTTAGCCTCCGTCGTCCCCCCCCCTTTGCTTGCGGCCATGTTTTGACGTTGCGGGTCGGCTGCGAGTGAAGCGCGCGTGACACGAGCGATAATCAAGGAGCGGGCGACGCCAGAGCTGACCATTAACCGACGATGACTCACCGCCTGTTTGGGCGGCGCCAGCTGACGTGTGCCAACACTCAAATCACGCAAATAACGATTAAAGGACTTTTGTTGGACTGAGCCTTTTGCAATAAAATTGACCTTTGAGTGCTTTTCAGAGCTGAGGAGTTGTCAAAGCACAATGCGGGAGTGGGAAGTGATGGGTATGTAATTTACGGGGGACGCCACGAATTTGTTTTCACATTCAAGCCAGGGAAAGAAACTCTGTGAAATACTAAACTTTGTGAAAGCGCTTCCGCGCAAGACATTTGTTTTCCCAGCTCCAACTGCTGCATTTTTAATCCCTCTGTTGAACAATTCAGGGTTATGTAAAAACAAATCATATCCATGTCAGTTCAACCTGCAGAGCTTGTAACCTGAGCTTGTTTTACTGTATTAAGAATCCCTTTGATAATGTTGGAATCTGCCAAATCAAGGGCTGGTAAATATTCCAGAAGTGCAGGTGGAGTCGCATCCTCCGACATTCAAGGACATTGGGTATTAGCAGGCAGCAGAGCCGGGGCGAGGAGTCCACCCAACTCCTTTGATGACCCCTAAAAATGTGCTTTGATAAATATGCATGTGTTGGTGTTGCTTGGCGCAGTCAGGCAAGGTTACTGTAGAAAGTTGAGTATCTGTGAATGCAGGGTGGACGCAGGCGAAGTTGCTGCCTGCATCGATTACGTTGTTTATTTGTTTGTTTGTTTGTTTTTTTTTTCCTCCTCCGATGCCGAATAAAGTGACTTCTGAGAGGTTGAAGTCATTTGTCACGGCCGAGGCAGTCAGAGGGGGATGTGCGTGGACGAGTTGGCGGCTTAAATCACACGACGCTGTCTCCTGGAAAACCAGTGTAAATGCAACTTAACCGCTAACGGCTAGATTACTGGAGGGCCTAGGAATTTATAATTTTTGTTTTGTCACTTAAGAACTTTTCACAGTCACAGTATATAAATGTTTTAAGGACCTGCAGTGTTTGGAGTCACTAGCACACAAGGGATGTGCAAAAAGCAGTTAGAATACACCAGTGACTGCAAATAAAGATGGATGACGCCCGAAAGGTGAAGTCAAATCAGCCCCCTGGTGGCTGACTCTAGTATAGGAGTTAACAAATGATTATTTTGAAATTTTCTGTCACGTTAGGTATTTTTCTTTTATAACAATGGCTTCTTGTGCTAGTGTTTGTTTTTAACCAGATGATGATTAGAGAGTGAGACCTGGAGATGTGTTGCCTGTCTTTATTTACAGTCTGTGGTCCAAACAATAAACCGTACTGATTGTGTTTCCTCGAGCGACACAAGGTGTCCTTGAATCTCCAGGGATTTTTTTTGGATTACATTTATATCCTGACTGTAGAAGTGGTGGCACACCAGTAAATGAGTCTCCCTTTTACGCAGAGCCTCCAGCCGCTCTTGATGGAATTAGAGCAAGCGTCGTCTCACAATCATTTGCACCGCGTGCCATTCAAACCACATCATACTGATGTCTATCATTGCTTGTGACAGCACCTGTGTCATTTCGCCTCGCTCCACTGGCTTCAAGTGTAAGACTCACGCGTGACTCATCCCTCCTGACTCCATCACACTGGTAAAAAAAAAAAAAAAAGCCGGATAAATGTTGTAAATATTTCAGTTTTCCCATCGGCAGCCTAATTAATACACCTTTATATAATGAGTACTATATTCAATTTACTTTAGAGTATTGTAAATAACAGTAATTTTCACATGTGTGTCGCCAGTCGCCCCTTTCCATCACGTTGTCTAAACATGGCCTGCTCCGGTCTCGAGGGGGTAATCACTACGTTTCCCAGTGATGCCTGCTTGGCTAAGCAGTTTTAATACACAAATCAATTTTGCATTACCCCCTCTTGGCTGTGAGTGCTCATAGTGTTAGAGCCATGAAAAATTGATGGGCCTTAGCATGCAGATTGCAACCTTGGTGAATCTTAAATATGGCTGGGCGTCTTTTTTTTTTTTTTTCTTTCCAAACGAGACAATGGCAGTGAGGTGGGTTGACTGTGTGTTTTGCTTGTAAAACTGTTGTTGGGCTTTTTTTTTTTTTTTTTTAGATATATACTCGGGTTAAGAAGAGACAGCTGCTCCAGTGGAGAAAAACCTGTGAACAGGCTCAGCGATGTGTGAGAGGATGTGCGGGAAACAGACAGAAAGTGAAAACGTCTTCTGTAACCTCAAGTGACACAGACGCGCAGACCCAGACGGGATGAAAAAATTATTATTCGCTCTATTAAAAGGTCAGATTCACTGCCAGTGGTTGTGTCACTTGCACTGGGGTCTCGGGCTAAAACAAACTCCTCTTCCTCTTCGTGCTGTCAGGTTGGTGTAAAGCCCACTGACAGTGATCACTAAAAGCTGCCATCTTGTTGCCAATGTCTTGGGTTGAGGTTGGAGAGGTGGGTCTAACTTAATGTAGAAAATTCTCATGTGTGATTTTCTAACACTTGAATATTTTGACAGGTTCCTTACAGAGAATTTTTTTTTTTTTCCCCCAAGCAATTATATAATGTCATTTGATGGCTCGCTCTGTATTTGTCTGACTGGTAACTTGTGTGCTGAAAGGAATTATAGACACCATAATTAGCTTTCACTATGAAATGAAGCTATCATGGGAGAGAATGGGGAAATTTCACACTTTGGAAATTAGATTTTGCAAGGTGCTGCGCCGATGTCCTTGAGTATAGGCACATCAAAAGCCTCTATGTTCCCCTCTCACTCGGTCCTCTGCTCCTTTTCTTTGACCGAATTCTGCAATGAGCAGCAAATTGTGCAGCTAAGAGGTGTTTTGAGGCTCTAACTGCCACATTCGCACATGTAATGATTTCTCTCAGTCTGATAATACCAGAAGAGATCGCTTCATTTGGGCCTTCCTCTGGAAATTTCCAGTCCCGGGAATCACAACAAAATTTATTGGCTTTGAGATTAAATTCTGTGATTATTCCATTTTGGAATGAAAAACAATATTTTCTTGAGTTCAGGAGAGCGACATTTTGAGTGAAAGTCCTCATTTAAATTGACTGGATCTAGAGTTAAGACAATCCCGCACAAGTCGTTTTTGCATCATCCATCTGAGAAATAAACAAGAGAATTCAGGCGTGAAAAAAAAAGACTCTACAGGGCACAAATAGGAATCATTCGCCATTGACGAATCTGTAGAAACATGAGAATGCACTATCGTTGCATTACCATGTAAATGTCAGTAAAGAGTGTGTGGATGCAGCAGACATGTGTTGAGATAAGCTATAAACGTGTTGTGCCGTGCTGTAGCCGTGCATGGAGCTCAGCTCAGCGCAGCTCATATGGAGGCTGCAGGCAAACGATAGCTGGAGCCCCGGATTATTTGGACAGGGAGATCTGAGCCGACTAACACACAGGCGTGCCGACTTCCTGCGGTGCTGCTCATACGCCGCCGTGCTATAGGTCGTTTCTCAGCACTTGTCATTCTAAAGGATGTTTTTTTTCCGGTCGCGGTGATTTTCTTTGTCTGCCCTCAGTTTTCATTCTGATGCACCTGACTCCAAAAAAAAAAAACAGGATGCTGCATTCTCCAGTTCCTCTTTGGAGAAGAGGGTTTGTTGCCATGACAATAGTAATGTCACTTCAATGGCAGAGATTTTTAAGATGGCTGGTGTGTGTTGCGTTTCATACGCAGGTGCTATGCACAGCGGAGAAGTGATACAGATAATGGAATCAATTTCCTGTGATTTCTGGAGCAGAGAGCTCGCTGAGAAATAATAAAGGAATTAAATGAGCTGGCGCTAAACATCATTCACCGGTTACCGACGGCTGTTTGACTTCAGATTGCTGCCTGGCCAGTGGAGTCAAAGAAAAAGCCAGAATTGGCATCTTCTCATTCCCTATAAGCTCGCTTTTTACCCTATGAACAAAATGCACAGGGGGCTTCATGAGGGAGGGAGGCTGTGGAACAGTAAGTGTCATATGGGGGAAGAGGGGCTGAAAGGAATGATTTTACCCTAAAGACAAGTTGAAATAATCAACTGAATTCCCTAATTGACTCCACAATCGTTTCCCAGTCGATGTGTGGCTCTGCTGCAGGTCCCGTTTTTGCACGTGCAGTCGCGACTCATCTGATCAGTTCACTGCCCGTCTGTCCCATTTGTTTGTCGCAGGTCACAGATAAATGATTTGATTTCCCACCATCTGCCCGTTCAATACAAACCGATTTTGTATTTTTTTTTTGCGAGCCGCGTGATAAATAACGCTCCCCGGGAAATACGAGGATGTGTCGCGGATCAAATTTGTATTGAATCGGCCGTCACCTCTGAGAGATCCAGACATGAAGTATATAAACCGGGAGTGACGTCGGGGACCTGGGAGCTGAGGATGTGTTGGCTGGGGTCTCAGTTAATCAAATAAATATTTATCAAACATAAGTGCGCTTTAGGAAATTCATGTATTTATGAATTTGCCGTCCTCCATATACATACTCCAGTAGAGAATGTTTCCCACTAAATGTGAAGTATATCCCGGCTTATGTGGGACACCAGGGGCTGGAGCTGATCCCAATGTTAGGCAGTAAATACTGTCCTCTCGTCTTTGCTTCTCAGTGTGATGTCTTAATCAAGCCACTAGTTTATGGTTGTTTTGTCTCCAGTGCTTTCCAGGTATGTTTGTGGCATCTGGAAATAGCAGATTGAAAACCTTTGTCTCTCCTCCTCCTCCTCTTCTCAGACTAAGCCCGGCATAGAGCGTTTCTGGCACTGCAATAATAATAAATTTAGCTCACTATTATGAAACACCAATTCATTTGGCTACAAGGTGGCTGCGTCTCCCATCTCTGGACAATCCCATTGATTGGACAGTCCTCTGAACATAATTTTAGACGTGTTGAAGGGGACATTAGCTGCCTGTGCAAGCTGTTCCAGGGAATATTGGTCCTCTACATCAAGCGAAAGAGCCCGGGCTGCAGACTCAGTCTCCCTCAGTCTGTTCAGTGACAGTGAGGCGTATTACGGCAGCGTAATGTATGACTGTTGTCATGTTTACTGCACATCCACACGTGTCACTTCAAGGTGTGAGGATGCTGCAAATCAAGCGGTTGACACCGAATGACGCTGCTGGGCCTGACTTGTTTTCTTTTTATTTATTTTCCTGCAGAATTCCGTTTAAGATCCACGACACATTATGTCAAAAATAAAAACAAATGTTCAGTCAATTGACTTCTGCATCTTGGCAGGCACACCAGCAGGAGATGTAAAACTCCATCTACATGATGCACACTTGTGTGTGATTGACATATCAAGGGTAAATGCATGCGCTTCCAAATAAGCCTCCGAGTTAGATGCCATTATCTTTCCAGTGAAATACCGAGACAAGAGAGAACAGTGGAATCATCTTGTCTTGGGCTCCAAAAAATATCCCTTTACTTTTGTAGAGAAATGGAGATTTAAAATTTTCCCTCAACCAACAAGATGTTTTTGGACGTTTTTGCCAAATCATTTTAGAAAAGTTGTAAAAACACCCCTTTGCAGCAGTCACAACTCCAACTCTTCCAGTGTGCGTCTTGACAACTTTTGCACTAACACCTAGATTTGACCAGTTTATCCCGATCTTCCAGGCAGAGCCTCTCAAGCTCCATCAAATTAGAAGTGAGGCGTCCGCGAACTGCCGTCGTCAGGTCTCTGCAGAGACAATCCGGGGGGGTTTAAGTCTGGGATATAGCCCAGCCACTCAAGGACAGTCAGAAAATCAAGTGTCGTCTCGCTCCGAGCCGTTGTCGCACTGAAAGGTGAACCATCTGAACGCCATGAGCCTGACGGGTGACCTGTTGTTGTTTTTTTTTCGCCACAACTGAAAGAATAAGTGAGATTTTCTGCATTTCAAAAACATGAATATTCATAACTGCGGCTAAATGTGTAGTTTCCTGCACATATGATTTTGGTGTCATATTAGATCCATTTATTTAGAATCGCACGCAATTTTATACACAATAATTTAATGCATAATCCCTCAAATGTCCAACAACACGATTGACCTGCAGTGCCCTTGTGAAATCCTCCGGTGCAGCCTTTCTGAAGCTGAATGTTGGACATCCTTCTGAACAATTTGCTGTAAATGTCAGATAAATGTACTCTAAGGACGACTTGTTTGGGAGTTAATACGTTTAGGAGGCTTGTTCTTTTTTTAGCATCTGCAATTTGTGATCTACCCATTCGGTTCCCATTTGGAAGTAGCAGGGAGGGGACGGCGAAGTAGAGAAGCATCCGTGGTTATGACTCAGTGTAATGGCGTACTTTCGAATGCACGCAACGATAGTAACGTATAAGTGGAATTGTAATGGCCAGTCAGTGATTAGGGAGGTTTTAACTGCTGATTTAATTGTTTGTCAGGAAAGATAATGTGAAGCGTGCCGATTTATACATGCAGAACTGATCACAGCACGTTTGTTCATTCACACAGTGGGGCGTGGAGCTGTTTGTTCTCCAGTAACTCATGCTCTGCTTTTGAATTCTTAATGCAACTCCTTCCTAACTATCCATTACTGAGCAGTTAGTTCTCTGGCGTGTTGTTATTCATGCACGGCCACCTACTTTACATTTTACATGCATCTTAATATAAAGAGTTAGCTGATTAGATGTAATGGATCCTTCCCATGGAATAATCCCTAACCTTGTAGAAACCTGGAGTCAATGAGGGGGATAATGTTACTGTTGTATGTATGTGTTGTATATGGGCTGTAATCCTATGTGTGTGTGTATGTGTGATGGAGAGGAAGGGGGGGAGAACGGTGAAGGAGAATGGAAGAGATGTGAGTGGCCCATCTATGAAAGCGCCATTAAATTGTCAGTTATGATGGATGTTCCGCCTTTTCTGCATTAACTGGTACATTAGAAGTCATTAATTCTTCAGGATGTGCACTGGAGATCAGAGCCTCCCAGGGGGTCTCAGTGCCTTGATAAAGCAAGGGAGAGAGAGAGCGAGCGATGGAGGGAGAGATAAAGAGGGTGGAGTGCATCGGTAGAAAGAATAGGGAGCCAGAGATCCTGGCAGCGCCATGACCGTTTTCAATTTTGCCGCCTGCTCAGTCTGTGTCAGAGGCAGGTGGACGGAGGCGAGGGAGGCTCCTCCGCAGTGGACGCGTCCTTTGTTCTGCCAAGCAGACGCACTCCACGCAATCTCCAATTATCCCACCAATCAGGGGAGATTCTTTATTGTGGAGAAATATGTTTTCGGTAATTAGCTCGCTCTGGTGTTCTTCAGCATCAGAGGCGGCCGGGGTTTTCCCTCCCGATGTCCTTCGTAAACTGTCAAACCAGAAAACAACATTTCACCGCCGATTAAACAACAATTACAGGACTAGGCGCGCTTTGGTGGGTGAGCAGAAATCGCTCACAACATCGCTAATGCATCTCGCTCCTGCTCCCACGCTCACGGTGTTTCTTAAACGGAGCTTTGATGGCGACACGAGAGCTAAGTTTGAACGGGAGGAAAGAAAACTAATGGAGGTTGAGCGTTTCTCCTGCCCACCTTTATATGATACCCCTCGGGAGTTTAAAATCAGTCTTTAGCTCCTTGAGAATTTTATTTCCGTGACCTGCCTGGCGCGAGAGCAGCCCCCCCGCCATCTGCTGCGTTTAAAAGCAGTAAATATGTTGAATTAGGGGTCAGCTGGGACAAATAGGAGGAGTTAGCGCTGCACGTGAGGCTGGAACCAAGCACCCATCAGTGTCCCGCGACGTTCCAGTCGACCATAACCACCGCCAGGTATTTATCATGCCCTGACAGAAGGTCACAGGCAAGTCGCGCAACTATTGTCAAACTTTCTGGGCTGAGGCCAGAGGTGCTGTTTCCTCCGGTGCTCCTGATTAATGGTGCCCTCTCATCCTGTGAAGCGTGCAAATAGTTTTGAAGCCGGATGAGACTTCCCAGACTGCAGAGGGTAAAAGCTGAGGACTTTCAGAATTAGAACATGCGCACGTCACATGTTTTACCTTTGGTTTTCTGTAAGGCGATCCACTGGCCTGCACTTGCAGTTGACATGGAGACCCAAGATGTTTCAGTCCAGGTTTGATCTTCATCCATCTTGGGTCAGAGCATCGTCTCCTACTCGACAAAGCCTGTCTACATCACACTCCTTTCTCATTGGAAGTCATGATTTAAAACTCCCATTTAATGAAACAGTACGATGCTTCAGACAACTATTTCCAGCCCCAATTGTCAATTTTCACGAGTGATAACGGCGTCTCCCGAGTCACACGTTTACTTCTGCTCTCATCAGCTCAGAGAGCCATATGCTCAAGAGCCGAATGTTCCCACTTATTAAAATGTGTCAGAAATATTTCATATCTACTCCACAAGCAGAATGAAGACTTCTCTCCGCAATCTAATTGGGCCGCACGTCACATGTAGATCTTCTCCTCCTCTGTCAAACTGAATCTGTCACGCAGCGGTGGCGCGTTTCAGCAAAGATTCCCGACGACCCTGTGTGCGCGTGTGTTTTGTTTCTTTCCTTTATGGTTCTTGTCTGATGATGATCGCGGCTGACCCCGGGGGCGTGAAGCGTGCCGAACCTTCACTCCTTTTACTCCACTTCAATGCAGCCCACGCGTTTCGAGCGCGGAGTTGAATGGAGTGGGGCTCTCCAAGCACGACACCCTCCACAGCGCTGGCTGACCTGTGGCGGATTTCTCTCATCTCCCAAGACCTTCCTGGAATACACACTGGGCCTGACTAATTACTCTTAAAAACAAGTGGGATGTGGGTGGTTTGTAATTGGCAAGTGTCAGCATCCAGCGAGAGATCACTCGTCTTAAGGGCATGTGTGTCTGAGCCTCCCATTGACGTCGACTCGGTTAAGCCGGCAGCTTTCGGTGCTGCTGCACATCCCCATTGTCTCACCCTGCAATCATATTTCATATTTATTGCCTCAAAAAATGATCAAAACAATTAAAAACGATTTAATTCCAATTATGTCAGAAGCACTGATTCCGATGTAAGCAGAACGAGAAGGAGGAGGAAATGTTTGGGATTGTTTTTTTTTGTTTGTTTGTTTGTTTTTTAAAGACGTGGCTGCAAATTGGGCGCCCAGCGAGTGGAAAACAAGCTCAACATTAAGCTTCGGTGTGATCTCGAAGCGAGTGGGTGGGATGCCATACATTACAAGTGACGCATCCACTGACAGGAGGCAGCCAGACTAGAGCCACTTGCTTTCCAATTAGAATCCAGCAGTGGCCACATAGCTTGTAATTACTTTGCTCTATGTTGGGGAAAACTGGGTTTTTCTTTTTTTTTTTTTTTTTTGCCTGAAAAAATCGTTATGTATCCTGTGAGCCGCCCCAGCTGAAGATATTCCAGCTTTTGTTTTGTAATTTATCAACGAGTCTTGTGTCAACGTCCGCTGAATGCCGAATCGTTCTTTTCCTGCGAACGTGGGCCACGGCAAAGTCCGTTTCCCCCGCCTCACGACGCTGCAGCCGGCCGTTGAAGTCCGCCTTCATCGAATCATCGTTCCCCGCGATGCCGTGCCTCTGATACCCTTCTTTTTTTTTTTTTTTTTCGAGGGAGGTGTAATTACAAGGCATTCTGGGCGATTATGCAGGGGCAGGCGATGGCTGGCAAATAATAAAGGAGCTTTCACTCGAGCTGTCACATGACACGCTGCTGAATGACAATGGCAAACGCAAAGAGGAGGAGAGGCAGGTTTCAAAAGACACATATGAGATATGCCAAGTTAATGCCGGCGCGACCTTAAACTTTTAAGGGGAAAGATATTGGAAATGGAATTATGAACTGTCAGGGGCAGAAGTAGTAAGTCATTTCCTTTCCCCCCTTGGCCATTCATGGCCTTTGCCGTGGCTCTAATATTAGAAAATATTACAACAGGAATTATTTCCTGACATTCAAATGTTATTGCTTGTGTTGACGCCCCCTCGTTCATTTGGATACTTGACAAGCGCGACGGGGGAGGGGGGGGGTTGTTTTTATTCGGTCACCCCACACTGTCCCACTGGCCTATACCTCTCAGCAGCTTCTTGGACAGACCATAAATATATCAATAATTGAGTGTCTCACTAAAAAGGCTGGGGTGTGGGGGCATTAAAAATTTCATGGGTTGTCGTTATAACCCCCCCTTCCAAACCCCACCACGGCAACTCGCCTCCTGTTTTGTGTTTGTGTTTCGTCTCGGCGCTTCCTGCAGGAGAGACGTCTCTCCAGAGCTAAATGTGTCCTCCACTCGCCCTTAGAGTTTTAAAATGTCGTAAGAATATGAGCAATAGATAAAAGTAATGTCGGTTTCAATATCTGTTTAAATCTCTTTTAGGTAGAGCTATCGTTCTTCACCATAAATCTGAGGCGAGGTGTTTTTGATGTCATTTATCTCATTGCTGTATCTACGTCAGGAGGGGTTCCCCTTCCAGGGTGTCGGCCATATTGTTTCTACTGTCGCCTCGACAACGGACAGACAAAAGACCTGTTACCTGTTACCTCGTGTTACCTGACGGTTTTCTGTCACGAACCTTTCAAAAAGTCATGTTTAAATTCATTCTAATGACAAAAAACAAAGATAGCAAACATAGGAGCATTTTATGAAGTAACACGCAAAAATAGAACCCCGTATATTTCAAATATTCAAGGCAGATGATTCAGCACATGCGTATCCATTAGAGCGTCTGTGCACCCTGCACCGCTGTCCTCTTCTATTTGCACACAGTAGTCATGTTTGTTTTGCACATATCATCGACTTCATAGTATGTTTACACATCCAAAGCAAATATATCCGATTGTGAGAACCTTTGAGCCTCCGTGGCGAAATGAGCCAGCTCCATTATTTGGATGTGCTCATCAGGCTGAAATAATCATTTAAATACTTGAGAGCCTGCACATCAACAAGTCATGCGTCAGTAATTCAATGTTGTGTCTAGACGCTTCTTTTTTTTTTTTTTTTTTTTTGTGCTGTAGTTTTTTTAAGGAGGCGGGTGGCTGGTCAGACGTTTAATAATTAATCGCTGTTTTTTCATGTTCCCTTGGTGCTGGGTTTCAAAGCTGGCACACGGCAGCGCCAACATTCATAGCGTGCGTGTGCGATCCCCAGGTTTTATTGCGTTAGCGTGTGAAAACAACTCGCTGCAGAAATGGAGCTCTGAATCGGCTCCTATTCAACAAAGCAGCTCGTGGCCACACTCTTCCCGCTGACCCGTCTTGACAGAAGGCCATTTTATTTCTCTTGGTGTGTGTCAAGTTGTCGTCTGTGTTATATTTATATATATATAATTCCGTTGCACTTCACAGTTTCTCTGTGAGTACACGGTGACACGCCGGTCCCCGCGCGTTCACCGGAGCGTGAGATTCTGTCGTTACAGGCAGCAGGACGCTGGCATACCTGGCGTTTGACAGCCGCGCTCACTGTCTCCGAGTTGTGTTGTTTCTAAGATCGTGTGCACGCTGGTGGCGCCTCTGCACATATTTGGACGAGGGGGATTCGTGTCTCTCGCCACACCCACGGAGACTTTTCTCCACCCGTGGGGGGGTGGTCGGGAGGGGGCTCCTCTGCAGTGCCAGTTAGCTCCAGAAGCAGAGGGTCAGGGGGTTTCACCCGGCGCACTGTCATGCCACAGCTCCCAATTACTTGTCTTTCACCCGCTCGGCCCTCCCCTCTCATGAAGATTTGTTTTACCAGCACCATTTCCTGGAACATATCTCAACAACACCGAACCTGTCAGTGGAGGGGCTTTCAGGAGCCCACTTTGCCTCCTCTCCCTCTCAACTCTCTCGTTTCTTTCCTCCCCCTCAGCCTCATTCCCCAGAATCCTCCCCTCCTCTTGCACTGCCTGTGTGTCATCCTTCTGTTCTAATGAGAGGCAGGGATCAGCCAAGCAGACCCCTGGAGTTTGACAGAGCTACCTGTTGTGCCTCCACGTTTCTTCCGCCACAGCCCCCCCCCACCCACTCTCCCCCCTCCTCACACGCTCCCTGCCTCTCTCGCTCTCCCTCCCTAAACACCAGAGCTGTCGACTACTGGCAGTTTGATGCTAAACTGTTCCCCCGTGTCGGGAGTAGCTGCCATGACGGAGAATAAAACAAGTGAAATGTAGAGTTTGTAGTGAACAATGTGAGGATTGGCTTCCTCTCTACACGCCGCATCGAAGGCCAGACTCGTTTTTTTCTCTCTCAGTCTACGAGGGATTCTTTGTATTGTCTTAGGTTTTTTTTGTGAAAGAAGTAGTTCAACATTTTTTGGGAAATACACTTATTTGCTTTCCCACTAAGATGACGTGGAGAAGATTTATATCCGTCTTGCGTCCGTGCATTAGCCGCAGTTCTGGGGCCCGGCACGTTTTCTCGTGCGCCGTTAAGAATGAAAAGCACGGGAGGGGAGAGTCGGCGTGTCTGTGTTTAAACAAAATATAGCCTCTGACACCTCCACAGCTGTCTTATTTACATGATCCGTCTTGTTTATTTAGGCAGAACGTAGACCTGAATATAAAAAAGCCCATTTGTGGCTTTGAGGGGAGTTTTGATTGTGTCAGTTCTCTCGTCTGCTTCTCTTCGTGTTCGTGCTTTTCTTCCTCAAATTGCTCTGTGAAAGTGCAAGTGTCAGTCCACATTTATGTTCTCTGTCTGAGCCTCGTCTGTATTTTCTTTGGTGTAAATTGTTCTGTGCTGGTTCCGTCTTCTTGTTCTTCTTCTTTCTTTATACGTCTTCATGGCCCCTGAACCAGAGTCAAACATCCGTCCTGTGAATATCCTGTATATATATGTATATATAATGTGCCACAGGATTGTTTTTGAAGCAATTTCCTGACAAACAATGTTTATTTGTCCATTCAGGAATGCTTGCCACATACAGGGCTGCATAGACTTGCACAAAGATAACTCAAGCACACAAATTACAGTGGTTGCTCTGTACTTTATTCACCAGCATTGTATTGACCTGTTCATCTCATTGTGAGGAAAAAAAAATATATATGTACGTTCTTCAACTTTATCTGCCAGATAGGATGAATAAATACATATTGTTGATAATAGAAAACCTGCAAATTAGCTGCATGTGTCAGTGTTATGTAAATAAAAACAAGGGAGTGAGAATTCCTAAAGCAGCATGGAATGCAAACGCACCGCACCTCTGCCGTCTCACTCACACATGGTGGAGGAATCGTTCCACAAGTCGCTCAGGCAGAGACGAGAGGACGAGGCAGAGAACTTTTTTTTTTTTTTTTCGGTTCCCATGTTCTACTCTGATATTATTTAACAGGCTTTATCGACTCGCCAGCAGTTTCCATAGCAGCCGTGCAGTGAGTGACAGCAGGAGCTTTTTGAGCTGCCATCAGTGTGGTGCACTACTTCAGTCTGGATCTTAATGTAGACCCACTTCAGGTCAAGCCAGCTACATTATGTTGCATCATATCACACAAACTCAGACGCTTTCAGCAGCTTAATCAGCATGTTATGGTTTTGACTGAGTCGGTTGGATAACATGGCAGAGGTGGAAATGTGGCACCGCTCCGCTCTCGCTGCCTCACTGTATTGTTTTCATTCCACGTGACTTTTTTTTTTT